>JADRCH010000143.1:469271-611645 GCA_019843965.1 Rhynchomys soricoides | reverse complement strand
TTGATCTTTGACAAAGGAGCTAAAACCATACAGTGGAAAAACGACAGCATCTTCAACAAATGGTGCTGGTTCAACTGGCAGTCTACATGTAGAAGATTTCGAATTGAACCATTCCTATCTCCCTGTACAAAGCTCAAGTCCAAGTGGATCAAGGACCTCCACATAAAATCAGATCCTCTGAATCTAATAGAACTGAAAGTCTCAAACACATGGGCACAGGGGAAAAGTTCCTGAACAGAACACCAATGGCTTGTACTCTAAGATGAAGAATTACAGATGGGACCTCATAAAATTACAAAGCATCTGTAAGGCAAAGGATACTGTAAATTGGACAAAACGGCAACCTACAAATTGGGAAAAGATCTTTACCAATCCTACATCCTATAGAGGGCTAATATCGAAGGTATACAAAGAACTCAAGAAGCTAGACTCCAGAGATTCAAATAACCTTATCAAAAAATAGGGAACAGAGCTAAACAGAGAATTCTCAACTGAGGAAACTCAAATGGCCGAGAAGCACCTAAAGAAATGCTCAACATCCTTAGTCATCAGGGAAATGCAAATCAAAACAACCCTGAGATTCTACCTCACACCAGTCAGAATGGCTAAGATTAGAAATTTAGGTGACAGCAGATGTTGGAGAGGATGTGGAAAAAGAGGAACACTCCTCCATTACTGGTGGAAATGCAAGTTGATACAACCTCACTGGTAATCAGTTTGGCGCACCCTCACAAAAACAAACATATACTACCTGAGGACTTAGCTATTCCACTCCTGGGCATATACCCAGAAGATGCCCCAACATGTAATAAAGACACATGTTCCACTATGTTCATAGCAGCCATATTTATAATAGCCATAAACTGGAAACAACCCAGATGTCCCTCAACAGAGGAAGGGATACAGAAAAAATATGGTACATTTACGTAATGGAATACTATTCAGCTATTAAAAACGATGACTTCATGAAATTTGCAGACAAATGGATATAACTAGCAAATATCATCCTGAGCAAGGTAACGCAATCACAAAAGAATGAACATGGTATGTGCTCACTTTTAAGTGGTTATTAGCCCAAAAGTTCGAAATACTCAAGAGTCACTTCCCAGCAACAGTAGGAGCAGCCTGGGACAGGAGCCTTCCAGTTTCCATCTGAGGCCAGGAAGTCTGTGCCACAGGGCTACGTATCTAAATAGTGCAGGAAAAGAGCTAACCTGCCAGGAGTGTGGACAAGCCTGTGATCAGGGGTAAGGCCAGCACCTCTGCTCAGAGGGACTCACCCAAAACCCTCAGGACACAGGAACTGAGGAGTGGCCTTCCAGTTTCCTTCCACAGCTGGGAGCTCATCCTGTGACACAGGGCTCCATACTCAAATAGTGCCAGGAAGAGCTGGTCTCACAGGAGTGTTGATACACATTCAAGCACAGGTAAACCATCACTTCTGTTCAAATTTCTGGAACAAGAAGGACCCTCAAAGAACCATCAGGACACAGGAACCAAGGAACAGCTGGGGACAGGATCGTTCTGATTTCTGTCTGAAACCCAGAGCTGACCCTGTACCACAGCTCCCCAAACCCAAATTCCTCTCAGAGAGAGCTGGTCTCCGAGGAGTACTGAAGCAAAGGCTTGCAGGAGGGACAAGCCACAGTCAGAGAGAGTAAGACCAGCTAACACCAGAGATAACCAGATGGCGAAAGGCAAGGGCAAGAACATAAGGAACAGAAAACAAGGCAACTTGGCATCATCAGAACCCAGTTCTCCCACCACAGTGAGCACAGGATACCTCAACACACCAGAAAATGAAAACTCAGATTTAAAATCACTTCTCATGATGATGACAGAAGACTTTAAGAAGGAAATAAATAACTCCCTCTAAGAAATACAGGAGAACACAGGAAAACATCTGGAAGCCCTTAAAGAAGAAATACAGGAAAACACAATCACACAGGTGAAGGAAAAGAACAAAACCATCCAGAATCTAAAAGTGGAAACAGAAACAATAAAGAAACCACAAAGGGAGACAACCCTGGATATAGAAATCCTAAGAAAGAGATCAAGAGTCATAGATGCAAGCATCACCAACAGAATATAAGAGATAGAAGAGAGAATCTCAGGTGCACATGATACCATAGAAAATATTGAAACAACAGTCAAAGAAAATGCAAAAAGTTCCAAACCCAAAACATCCAGGAAATACAGGACACAATGAGAAGAAAAAAACTAAGGATAATAGGTATAGAAGAGAGTGAAGATTTCCAACTTAAAGGGACAGTAAATATTTTCAACAAAATTATAGAAGAAAACTTCCATAACCTAAAGAAAGGGGTGCCCAAAAATATTCAAGAAGCCTACAGAACTTGAAATAGATTGGACTAGTAAAGAAATTCCTCCTGCCACATAATAGTCAAAACACCAACTGTACAAAACAAGGAAAGAATATTAAAAGCAGTAAGGGAAAAAGGCCAAGCAACATATAAAGGCAGACTTATCAGAATTACACCAGATTTCTCAACAGAGACTATGAAAGCTAGAGAATCCTGGACAGATATCATACAGACCCTAAGAGAACACAAGTGCCAGCCCAGGTTGCTATACCCAGAAAAACTCTCAGTTACCATAGATGGTGAAACCAAAATATTCAGTGACAAAATCAAATTTACACAATATCTTTCCACAAACCCAGCCCTACAAAGGATAATAGTTGGAACATGCCAACACAAGAAGGGAAACTACACCCTAGAAAAAGCAGGAAAGTAATCTTTCAACAAACCCAAAAGAAGATAACCATAAAAGCATAAAAATAACATCGAAAATAACAGGAAGCAACAATCACTATTTTTTAATATCTCTTAACATCAGTTGACTCAATTCCCCAATAAAAAGACATAGATTAACAGACTGGATGAATAAACAGGACCCAACATTCTAGCATTTTGCTGCATACAGGAAATGCAACTCAGGGTTAAAGACAAAGACTACAGAAGAGTAAAGAGCTGGAAAACAATTTTCCAGACAAATCATCCCAAGAAACAGGCAGGAGTAGTCATTCTAATATAGGATAAAATCAACTTTGAACTAAAAGTCATCCAAAAAGATAAGGAAGACACTTCATCCTCATCAAAGGAAAATCTACCAAGAAGAACTCTCATTTCTGAACATCTATGCTTCAAAAGCAAGGGTATGCACATTCATAAAAGAAACTTTATTAAATCTCAAAGCACACATTGTACCTCACAAATAATAGTGGGAGACTTCAACACCAGACTATCATCAATGGACAGATCTTAGAAACACAAACTAAACAGAGAAACAGTAAAACTAACAGAAGTTATGGTCCAAATGGATTTAAGAGATATCTATGGAACATTTCATCCTAAATCAAAAAAATATAACTTCTTCTCAGCACCTCACAGTACCTTCTCCAAAATTGACCATATAATTGTTCACAAAACAAATCTCAACCGATACAAGAAGATTGAAATAAGCCCAGGTCTCCTATCAGATCACTGTAGATTAAGGCTGGTCTTCAATGGCAACAACAACAACAGAAAGGCCACATACACATAGAAGCTGAACAATACTCTACTCAATAATAACATGGTCAAGGAAGAAATAAAGAAATAAATTAAAGACTTCCTATAATTTAATGAAAATGAAAGTACATCATACCCAAACATACGGGAAACAATGAAAGCAGTGTTAAGAGGAAACACTCCTCCATTGCTGGTGGGAATGCAAGTTGATACAACCTCTCTGGAAATCAATTTCATGGACCCTCAGAAAAATGAACATAATACTACCTGAGGACCCAGCTATTCCACTCCTGGGCATATACCCAGAAAATGCTCCAGCATGTAAAAAAGACACATGTTCCACTATGTTCGTATCAGCCATATTTATAATAGCCAGAAGCTGGAAACAACCCAGATGTCTCTCCACAGAGGAATGGATACAGAAAATGTGGTACATTTACACAATGGAATACTACTCAGCAATTAAAAACAATGACTTCATGAAATTCACAGACAAATAGATGGATCTTGAAAATATCATCCTGAGCGAGGTAACACAGTCACAAAAGAATGAACATGGTATGTACTCACTGTTAAGTGGTTATTAGCCCAAAAGTTTGAAATACCCAAGAGTCACTTCACAGCAACAGTAGGGCAGAGTATGAGGTCCCAGATGGAGGACTTGGGGAAGGGACTGAAGGAGCTGAGGGAGTTTGCATCCCCAGAAAGTCAGCAACAGTGGCAACTGCCCTGACCTCCCGATACTCCTGAAGACTGATTCACCAACCAAAGAATACACATGGAGTGACCCATGGTGCTGGCCACATATGCGGCAGAGGAGGGTCTTGTTAGATATCAGGGGGAAGAGAGGCCCTTGGGCCTGAGGGTATTAGATCCCCCTGTATAGGAGAATGCCAAGGAGGGAAGATGAGAGTGGGTGGGTGGGGGTATACCCCCATAGAGGCAGAGGAGGGCGAAGGGAATAGGGAGGTTCCAAAAGGGAGATCTGGAAAGGGGAAAACATTTGAAATGTAAATAAAGTTATAAAAAAAAAAAAAAAAAGAGGAAACTCATAGCTCTGAGTGCCTCCAAAAAGAAACTGGAAAGAGCAGACACTAGCAGTTTAACAGCATACCAGAAAGCCCTAGAGCAAGAACAAAAAGAAGCTAATACACCCAAGAGGAATAGAAGGCAGGAAATAATCAAACTCAAGGCTGAAATCAACCAAGTGAAAACAGAAAGAACTATACAAAGAATCAACAAAACCAGGAGCTGTTTCTTTGAGAAAATCAACAAGATGGATAAACCCTTAGCGAGACTAACCAGAGGGCACAGAGACAGTATCCAAATTAACAAAATCAGAAATGAAAAGGGAAATATAACAACAGAATCTGAGGAAATTCAAAAAACCATCAGATTCTACTACAAAAGCCTATACTCAACAAAATTGGAAAATCTGGATGAAATGGACAATTTTCTAGACAGATACCAAATATCAAAGTTAAGTTAGGATCAAATAAACCATCCAGACAGTCCCATAACCCCTAAAGAAATAGAAGGAGTCATTAAAAGTCACCCAACCAAAAAAACCCCATGACCAAATGGGTTTAGTGCAGAATTCTATCGGACCTTCAGAGAAGACCTAATACCAATACTCTTCAATCTACTCCACAAAATAGAAACAAAAGGAACACTACCTAATTCATCCTGTGAGGCCACAGTTACACTGATACCAAAACCTCACAAAGACCCAACAAAGAAAGAAAACTTCAGACCAATTTCTTTTATGAATATTGATACAAAAATACTCAAAAAATTCTCACAAACCAAATCCAAGAACATATCAAAAGATCATATATCACGATCAAGTAGGCTTCATCCCAGGGAGGCAGGGATGTTTCAATACCCAGAAATCCATCAGTATAATCCACTACATAAAAACACTGAAAAAGAAAAACCACATGATCATTTCATTAGATGCTGAAAATGAATTTGAGAAAATTCAACATTGTTTCATGATAAATTTCTTGGAAAGATCAGGAATTCAGGCCCATAGCTAAACATAGTAAAAGCAATATACAGCAATCCAATAGCCAACATCAAACTGAATGGGGAGAAACTTGAAGCATTTCCATTAACATCAGGAACTAGACAAGGCTATCTACTCTCTCCCTATCTATTCAGTATAGTACTTGAAGTTCTAGCTAGAACAATTAGACAACAAAAGGAGGTCAAAGGGATACAAGTTGGAAAGGAAGAAATCAAAATATCACTATTTGCAGATGATATGTTCATATACTTAAATGACCGAAAAAACTGCACCAGAGATCTGCTATAGCTGATAAACAACTTCAGCAAAGTGGCTGGATATAAAATTAACTCAAACAAATCAGTAGCCTTCCTATACTTGAAGGATAAACAGGCTGAGAAAGAAATTAGGGAAGTGACACACTTCACAATAGCCACAAACAATATAAAGTATCTTGGTGTGTCTCTAACCAAACAAGTGAAATCTTTGTATAGCAAGAACTTCAAGTCTCTGAAGAAAGAAATCGAAGAAGACCTTAGAAGATGGAAAGATCTCCCATGCTTATTGATTGACAGGATTAATATAATAAAAATAGCCAGCTTGCAGAAAGCAATCTACAGATTAAGTGCAATCCCCATCAAAATTCCAACTCAATTCTTCATACACTTAGAAAGAGCAATTCTCAAATTCATTTGGAATAACAAAAAACCCAGGATAGCGAAAACTATTTTCAAAAGTAAAAGAACTTCTGGGGGAATCAGCATCCCTGACCTCAAGCTGTACTACCGAGCAGTAGTGATAAAAACTGCATGACATTGGTACAGTGACAGGCAGGTAGATCAATGGAATAGAATTGAAGATCCAGAAATGAACCCACACACCTATGGTCACTTGATCTTTTACAAAGGAGAGATACAAGAGAAAGTGGGGAAAAGTCTCAATCACATGGGCACATGGGAAAAGTTCCTGAACAGAACACCAATGGCTTATGCTCTAAGATCAAGAATTGACAAATGAGACCTCATAAAATTGCAAAGCTTCTGTAAGGCAAAAGACACTCTCAGTAGGACAGAACGGCAACAAACAGATTGGGAAAAGTTTTTTACCAATCCTCCATCTGATAGAGGACTAATATCCAATATATACAAAGAACACAAGAAGCTAGACTCCAGAAAAAACAAATAACCCTATCAAAAATGGGGAACAGAGCCAAACAGAGAATTCTCAACTGAGGAAACTCAAAGGGCTGAGAAGCACCTAAAGAAATGCTCAACATCCTTAGTCATCAGGGAAATGAAAATCAAAACAACCCTGAGATTCCACCTCACACCAGTCAGAATGGCTAAGATCAAAAACTAAGATGACAGCAGATGTTGGTGAGGATGTGGAGAAAGAGGAACACTCCTCCATTGCTGATGGGATTGCAAGCTGGTACAACCACTGTGGAAATCAGTTTGGTGAACCCTCAGAAAATTGGATATAATACTTCCTGAGGACCCAGCTATACCACTCCTGGGCATATACCCAGAAGATGCTCCAACATGTAATAAGGACACATGCTCCAGTATGTTCATAGCAGCCATATTTATAATAGCCAGAAACTGGAAACAACCCAGATGTCCCTCAACAGAGGAATGGATACAGAAATTGTGGTACATTTACACAATAGAATATTACTCAGCAATTAAAAACAATGACCTCATGAAATTCGCAGGCAAAGAACAAACATGGTATGTACTCACTGATAAGTGGTTTTTAGCCCAAAAGTTCGGAATACCCATGAGTCAACCACAGCAACTGTTGGACTGAGTGTGGGGTCCCAGATGGAGGAGTTAGAAAAGTGACTGAAGGAGCTGAGGGAGTTTGCAGCCCCATGGAGGGAGCAACAGTATCGACTGTCCTGTCCTCCTGGTGCTCCCTGAGACTGAACCACCAACCAAAGAATACACACAGAGGAACCCATGGTGCTGGCCACATATGTGGCAGAAGAGGGCCTTGTTGGATATCAGTGTGAGGAAAGGCCCTTGGGCGTGAGGGTGTTATATGCCCCAGTGTAGTGGAATGCCAGGGAAGGAATAAGTGAGTGGGTGGGTGGGGGAATACCCTCATAGAGACAAGGAGAGAGGGGATGGGATAGGGGGCCTCCAAAGGGGAGGTGTGGAAGGGGGAAAACATTTGAAATGTAAATAAAGTATTAAATTTTAAAAAATTAAAATAAGAATAATAAAAAATAACATCTCTCCTGATGAAACTTGAAATAAAAAATAAACAAATAAAAAATAAAAAACTTAACATGATTTATATCTTCCTGGACCATTTATGTTAGACTCTTATCCACAAGAATCAGAGAGGATGGTAATTAACTGCTGAAAATGATGTCTTTTGGACACAATGTACAGCGCATTGAACCCACACACTTGCCACAGATGTGGATGCTTGCACAACCCATATAAAGCAAATCAGTCAACATTCCAATATGGATGGAAGATTAGTAGGTCTCACCCTTCCTAAGGAGGCAGTTGATGGATACTGGAGAAGAGAGAGACAATTTTCTTCCATGACATGGTCCATGGTATATTGGCCATGACACACTGGATATTTCTAAACCTGTATGTATATAAAATAATTGGACTCAGTGAATAAGAAAGAAAGAGAGAGAGAAAGAGAGAGAGAGAGGAAGGAAGCATGGGTTGGAAGGACCCAGAAAGAATAGGAAAGGGGGGATAAAGCAGTAGATATGTTCAAAATGCATTATATACATTGTATACATGCATAAAATTGTCAAGAAGGAAATTTATCTTAAAATCTATGGAGATAAATATAGAATGCTTATAATCTTAAATTTTCTATACAACATGAACAATATACATGTTTATATAAAAGAGAAAGTGGGTTAAGCAAAAAAAAAATCAGAATAAAAAAATGTATTTTCAATGAAACTACTGGTTGTGTTTGGATTTAATAGCTAAATTAAAAATCAGAAATATATTTAGAAATTCTGCTTGCTTGTTTGACTGATTTTCTTTTAAAATTCTTCAGTTTGTACAAAAAGGTCATAAAGAAGCCCATTACTATGCATGACTACTATATAGCAATAAAATTATTTTATAAAAGAAAAAGAATTTGCCTAGACAAATAAAAGTAAAAGTACAATTTCAGTAGATGTTGCAATGGAAAATAGTAGCATCCTTTGAGAACAAACCAGAAGTGGGTGAATTTTTTTTATTTGGTTGTATTACTAGAAAACACTATTTCAGAAAATTAACATCTGAACTTTAATATAATGAGAAAATAGAAAATAATGTATAAAGTTTCTTCCATGAAGAATAAATTCCTATGTAAGACCATATAGAAATTAAAAGCATAGCATCGTTAGCGACTCAACAGTTTTCATGAAACTGAGATGATTTAGAATTGACTGACATCATATTATACAGAAGTGATGTGGAAGGTGAGCTGTACCTTCTGATTGGTGAGAACTAGAATTAGTAGTATCCTGAGGTAAGTGCTTTAAGAACTTTGGTTTCCCTGCCCCTACAAGATAAGTGGATGCTAAGTCACATGTGCATTTCTAGGTGACAGATAGGAAAGAGGCTATGTCTATATTCAGATGAACATCTAAAGAGTTAGTAGCCTAATATTCCATGAAAAATAGCGATCCTGAGATGACCATCAGTCTGGCACCAGGTAGGCCATGAAGGTTCCCTGAAGAAAGCCAGAGACTAAAAGAACCCTGCCTGTGACTGCAGGCACTGGGTGGGAGTGAGCCCAAGACAGATGACCTTTGAAAATTGAGGAGTGATCCCAGTATTACCACAAGACTAGTGCTATGGAGTCTGGACAAGGAGCTAGCCTGAGTTGACTACCAATCAGGTGCTATGAAGGCCTATGGGAATAGACCAGGCCCAAGATGACCCCTGCCTAGTGCCATAATGAACAACCAGAGCATAGCACTACTGAGACCACTCCTGAAACAACCCCAGAAGCTCAGAGACCCTGAGCACCATTTTCACTGGAGCAACAAGCAAGTGTTGAAGAAATAGGAGAGAGAGAGAGAGAGAGAGAGAGAGAGAGAGAGAGAGAGAGAGAGAAACAGACTGAAGTACGCACAATGAAGAAAGGCAGAATTGAAGACTCCAGAGTCATGAGGAGCACCTTGATGTGAGTAGTTGGACAATGGTAGGGTTATGGTCTGTGCTGCCACCATGGACTGTGTCTAAGTCCATGGTTTGCAGGTGTCTGTTATCACCCAAGGCCCTGAGGATATCCTCGATCTGGGCTAGCTTCCAGGGACATGTTACTGTCTGAGAGCTGTGCAGAACTGGCCTCAAGGAATCTTGGAGAAACTGGCCCTGAAAGCATGCCAGCAGAAGATCTGATCCCACCCCTAGCTAGTTTCAGTACTTGGGAGAGCAAGCACTATACATTGTTGAAATTGCAGATGAGCCATCCCCAAGAACATGAATGTAGGTGAGCTGACCCTGCCTCTTGTCTGCAGTGAGGTGGCAGAGATGGAGGAGAGATCTCCTCCTATCCCTCTTGCCCTCACCACTGGCAGCTGCTCTGTTCTTTAATGTGGTACAGCACTAGAAAGAACAGTTCCTATACTTGACCTGTGCAGCTGGCCCTGGATGTAGAGGTTACAGGAAAGCCATCCCAAAGGTCATGAGTGTTGGAGGCCTGGCCTTGCCTCTTGTCTTGCCTTATGTGGTGGATGAGGGAGAGATATCCTCCCCCTATTTCTCATCCTTCACTATTTGTGGCAGACAGGAGAGCTGGTCCTGGGGTCATAAGAGTGGGAGAACTGACCATGTCCCTCACTGGCTGAAATACTTGGGTGAGTGGGCCCTGTACCTTACCAGGGCAGCAGGGTAAAGCTCTAACCCTCATTGCTGGAGGTGAGGGGGACAGGGGTGCTGTTGGTGAACCACCCCATTGGCATGAGAACAGGAGAGCTGGTGGGATGACAAGCTCAGATACCTCTCATTTCCAGATCCAGGGCTTTGAATTGGCCCACCCCAACATCTACCCCATCAAGGAACTGCTGGAGTGCATGAAAGACCAGTCCTATAGATCCAGAACTACAGAATTTCCATGATACAGGGCAACAACTGGATATCTAGGATATCCAAGAGGAGTTCCAGTGAGGATTCAGTATTGATACAGTAGCAGGAGCCAGAGGCCTGGTACAAGACTGACAAGTCACTGCAATGAACATTTGCAAGCAGAGAAGTGTAGACAAAAGGGTATACTGTGGGACATACTATGACTGACGTAATAGAATAGAAGACGTAAAAAATCTTTCCACAAGATTTTTTTTCACTGTTTAAGGAGAGGTTGCAATGGTGGAAGGCAGGCATAAAGGGAGGAGGAGATGAGTTGGATGAGGTACATGATGTGAAATTCACAAAGAACTAAGAAACAAAACAAAAAAGAAAAAAAAAAAGAACTTCTCCTTTCTGTGCCTCATATATTAAGTGGTGGTGGTAAACCTGTGCCATAGGCAGTCCATAAAGATCAAATTAATTAAAGTATCTTAAAATAGCACCCAGCACACAATAAGTAAAATATGAAAAAAAAATATTAAAAGTATTTAACATGTGGGTCAAAGTTTTCTCATTGTACAAGAGAGAAATCCAAGGCATACAGTAAACATTTAAGCAAAGTCAGCATGTTTCATAGCATAGAGACTCAGCTCCACCATTACATCATGGAAACAGTAAGAGATGGTACACAAAGCAACATATTTATGTATTAAACATCACTTACTCAAAAGAATATTAAAACAAACGAGATTTGCCTAAAGGGTTGTACATGTCACTTTGAAATAACACTTGTTTAAGTCGTGCATCTATACGTATCACACAGCCCAAAAGTCCTGAAGATCTGGAAGTCAGTGTTAGCTAGATTTGTATTTTTCAAAATGTATTTATTCATTGAGGGGAAGCCATAAAGAATGACCCTTCTAAACCAACTTTAGAATGTAGTCATTTTTGACACAACAACTCACTACAAACATTAGGAAGATCTGAACCACAGAGAAGTAGCTATCTCCCATTAAATCAATGACCTACACAACCACAACCAAGAGCTGAGTAAGTGTTACTTTAAATAACTAGATTTGGAAATAATGTTCAAGAAAGCAAAACTAAGTTGAATTATAGTTAGATTGGACACTATTCTCAAATAATTAAACAGATGATGATATTCATTTTTTATATAATGACAAAACCTTTATGTCAGAATTCCTAGTGTCAAGTACATCCACAGGGTCTTATGATAAGTGAACATCTGCTGTAGAGAACCAAAGAACACTAGTTAACAAAAATGTGAACATTTTTCACGTTTGAGCACAACCATTAATAAGAACTTATTATTAACCTGAGTATGGTGGAACATATCTTTAATGGAGCAGAGACAGACAGATTTCTGTAATTTCAAAGGCAGCCTGCTCTACATTGTGAGTTTAGCCCAGCCTGAGCTAAAGAGCTCCAACTCAAAGACAAAATGGGGAGAAAGTATTTTCACATTCATAGAAAATAATAAATTTCTATTCTTAGAAAATAATTTTCTAGTCTTATGAAAGCAACAGTCAGAAAATTCATGAACAAAAAATTGCTAAATGAACATTTAACCAAGACTAAATGGACTTTATTGGCCTTTAGGAAATAAAGACTGTTGGGATCCCTCATCTTTTCCTGGTTGTTTTTTGTTTGTTTGTTCGTTTGTTTGTTTTTGATTTTTTGGTTTTTGCCTCCCATCCACTTTCTTTCTTCTTTATTTTTTTTTTTTACTTAGAATATTTTCCATTTATTTATTTATTTATTTATTTATTTTGGATATTTATTTACATTTCAAATGTTTTCCCCTTTTCAGGTCTCCCCTTCGGAAACCTCCTTTCCCATACCCTTTCCCCCTGCCTCTATGAGGGTATTCCCCTACCCACCCACACACTCCCAACTTCACTCCATGGCATTCCCCTACACTAGGGCATCTAACATTCTCAGACCCAAGGACCTCTCCTCCCACTGATGACCAACAAGAACTTCCTCTGCCACATATGTGGCCAGCGCCATGGGCCCCTCCATGTGTATTCTTTGGTTGGTGGTCCAATCTCTGGGAGGTCTGGGGGATCTGGCCAGTTGACACTGTTGCTCCCTCCCTGGGTCTGCAAACCCCCTCAGTTCCTTCAGTTCCTTCTCCAACTCCTTCATCCGGGACCCCATGCTCAGTCCCATGGTTGGCTATGAGCATCTGCCTCTGTGTTTCTCAGGCTCTGCCTGAGCCTGTCAGGAGACAGCTTACTGTGCTTCCATCAGCAAGCACTTCCCAGCATCCACAATAATGGTGTTTTTGAGCACAGTTTTCTTTACATGCCTCCTCAACACACACACACACACACACACACACACACACACACAGTCACTCACTCACAGTTTGTTTTGTTTCAGGCATTGCTGTTTGTGACTAGTATTTCTCCTTTGCCCTATTTCCTTCATCATGTAGTCCTAGAGAGAGGATTTTATTTTTCCTGAGACTGCTTCCAGCAGGAAATGTAGGTATATGAGCGTTGAGCGTTTTCTCAGGTGCTTTGGCAGCCCTCCAGTCCTTTGAAACATAGCTCTGTTCTTATGGTATCATAGTTTCCATTCTGAATCCCTGGCTTCAATATTTTTGTCTTACAAATGGTTCATGTTCAATTTCAAATGAACTAACTTACAAACCACAGGATCACCCTGTACATAATAAAAGTCTAAAATACATTTTTTGTCTGTGATTTTTTAAAGTTAAATGTTGAGAAAATCAAATGTCTTCATCATTTCCAAAAGCTTAAAAATGACCTAAAATACCTACCGTAATAAAATGTATAAGCTACAAAATGTTAAATAACATAACTATCTATTAGAATTTTTATTTATTTATATAGCATATTTTCAATAGAGGTTAATCCAATGTGTCTAGGTATTTTTCAGCTTTTTCCCTGAAGAAGAAGCACAGTAACTTTTTCATCCTGCCTCTACCCTACAAAAATAAGAAACATATTTTATATGTCAATCAAGCATACAAGCACTCACACCATCAGTGCTGGGTTCACATTAGGAAGAAGTCTGGAATCAGATTCTATTAAATATCCCACACATGAATCATTCAGTTTTGCTTAGTATTTTTCTATTTTTTTATACTGAAATTAGTTTTTTTCCATACAATATATTTTGATTAAGGTTTTCTGCCCCCCCAGCTCCTCTGAGATCCTTACTATCTCCTCTCCCATCCAGATCCACAGCATTTCTTTCCATCTTTATAATAATATAATATAAATAATAATAATGACAAGCTAAACCAAAACCAAATAAACCAGAAAAGGACACAAGAAATGATAAAACATAAGAAACAAACAAACCAAAAAGGCAAAGAAACACAGATACAGAGACCTCCACATCTGTACACACAGAAATTCCATAAAAGCACAAGACAAGAAATCAATATATAGATATATATCCTGTAAAGTGTTAAAAACAAGCAATCAAACAAACAAGCCTTGGCAAAACACTATGAGGCAAAGAACATGAAAAGTATTGAGGTTGGTTGCCCACCTACTGATAGGTATGGGGCCTGCCCATAAGAGTGGTTTGGCTAGAAATTGGGGGTGAGAAGGCGTCTCTAGGATATGCCAGAGACCTCCGACTGGTGGAAGGCCCCAGGGAGTCTATGGGAGTGACTCTAGCAGAGACTCCAACAGTGGGGGATTTGGCACCTAAAGTGGTCCAGGCAGGACCCCCCAGTGGAAAGAGGGATGGCAACCCATGAACAAAACCTTCGATCCAGATTGTATTCTGGCTGCAAGATATGTAGGGACAGGAATGGAGCAGAAATGGAGGGATGGTCGACCAATGATTGGCCCAGGTAGCAAACCATCACATGGACAGGAACTAATCTCTGACTCTATTAATGATACTCTGTTGTGCTTGCAGGCAGGGGCCTAGCATAACTAACCTCTGAGAGGATCTACCTAACAGGTAACAGAAATGGTTGCAGAGACCCACAGCCAAGCATTAGACCGAGCTCAGGGAGTCATGTTCACGATGTAGGAAAAGAATTGGGCTACCCGAGGATGATGAAGGCTATACAGGAAGACCAACAGAGTAAACTAACCTGGATCGTGTGGGCTCCCAGAGACTAAACCACCAACAAAAGAGCAAGCATGGGCTGGACCTGGTCCTAACCCCTGCACATGTGTAGGAGATGTGTTGCTTGGTCTTCTTGTGGTTACCCTAATAACTGGAGTGAAGGCTCTTCCTGAACCTGTTGCCTGCCTGTGGATCCTGTGCTTCTGGCTGGACGGCCTTGTCTGGCCTTGGTGAGGGAAGCTGTACCTGCTCTTGCAGTGACTTGAAATGCCTAGATGACTATGAGGTGAGCTGGTGAGGGACTCCCCCTTCTTGGAGGAGAGGGTTATGGAAGTAGGAAGAAGAGCTGTGGGGAGGGGATTAGAAGCAAAAGGGGAAGCTGATATTGTGATGTGTAGTGAATAAATAAATTAATAAATGGGGAAAAAAGAGTGGTTTGAGATTCCATTGAGGGGGGGACCAATTTTTTCCTTTGTGATTGGTTATCAGTTGGATTAGCAATGGCTGCTTGTGTCCACTTATCCTCAGAGCACTGAAACCCTATCTTGCTTAAACCTGTGCAGGCCTTATGCATTCTGCCTCAGTCTCCATGAGTTCGTATGTACATCTTTCTTGTGTCTAGGTCTTGTTTTCTTAGTGTACTCCATTCTCTCTGACTCTTATCATCTTTCTGCCTCCTGTTCTACAGGGTTCCCTTAGCCATGAGAGGAGAAATATGGTAGAGAATGTCATCAGGAATCATTTTATTGTTAAGTTCCTTTATCAGGACAATAGTATTTGGTTTTCCCTCTGATCTCTGGAACAGCTAGTTTCAGGTTTGTGGTCACTCAAACAGGGTCAGTGATGGATTCTATCTCATGGAGCCACAATTCCAATCAAGTATTAGTTGTTTAATTCCACAATATTTATGCCACTGTTGTCCTAGCATAGCTTTCAAGCAGTTCACCATTATGGGTGAAAGGATTTGTGACTAGTTTGTTTATCTTTATCTTTTGGAAGCATAAAGAGCACCTTCCCATACCATGAACACTAGTCAGTAAATGATGAAGGTTCAAGGTTGGCACCAAACTGATTTCTCTCTGTTCAGTGTTTTGTGTAAATGTTGTCTTCAGCAATAGGATCCTATCATCAGCTTGGGAAGAGCCACTAGCAACCTTGGAAATAGTCTGGCACCTTAGTTTGGGTTTTATTTCTGTGAAGAGACATGCTGACCATGGCAACTCTTATAAATAAAAACACTTAATTGAGGTTGGCTTATAGTTTCAGAAGTCTACTATTGTTATAATGGAAAGCATGGCAGCATGTGGGCAGACATGGTGCTGGAGAAGGCACTGAGAGATCTACATCTGGATCAATAGTCAGCAAGCACAGAACTGAGAACACTTGCTCCATAAAGGGCAAGGTCACACCTACTTCAACAAAGCCACACCTCATAATAGTGCCACTCCCTGGGTGTGTGAGGGAAGGGGGGCATTTTCTTTCAAACCACCACATTCCATTCTTTGGCCCTCAGAGGCTTCTATGTATCATTATGCAGAAATTCATTAGGTCCAACTTTATAAGTTCAGTCTATAATAGTCTCAAACCTGTAAAAGTTCAAAGTATCTTCCGAGACTTATATAATCTCTTAAATGTAATCCCCTGTAAAATCAAAATGGAAAAGCAGATTATATATTTCCAACATATAATGGCACAGGCACTAAGCTTTTCTCTTTACAAGTTGAAAGCTTAGCTAGGTGGGCTCTTACCCTGAGGTCATGATGCCTTTTATTCCATTTAACATCAGGCTTTTCCTTAACCTGTTTAACTCTTTGAACATAGGATTTAGCTTCATTCTACTTTCTGGTGCCCCTTTTCTCCTTGAACTGTACATTTTGTATGTTTCCTTGCTTAGATTTCTTGTTTTCTTTATAGATATACATAAATGGAAACACTAATATCTACATGACCATGTTAATAGCCTGTCTTGATATTTCTCTACCAAAGCTATTAATCCAAATCTCATAAATTTAGCTTTAGGAAGACATTGGGACAAGGGTTGAAAGCAACCATATTCTTCACCAAAATATTATAGTAGTCTCTAGTCTATATAATAATTTTCTTTTCTGGAACCTTGTAAGGTAGGCTCCCATGCTCTAAATAATTTTCAACACCATTATTTTTAATGTACCTACTATGATAGCCCAGTACGTCCCACTGAAAGTGTTCAAATGTTTTTCAAATCCAAAGTCCCAAAATCCACATTCCTCCAAATAAAAGTATAGTCAAGCTTATCACAGAAATTCCCTGGTACCAACTTCTGTCTTACTTTGTGTTTCATTGCTTTGAAGAGACATCATGATCAGAGCAAAAGCCTTTTAATTGGGGCTGGTTAGTAGCTCTGGAGGTTTAGTTCATCACTGTTATAGTTGAAACCATTGCAATGAGCAGGCAGACATGGTGCTGGAGAAGGGGCTGAGAGTTCTATATCAGATCTACAGGCAACAATAAATAAATACAGACAATGATGAGAAATGAGCAGTTGACCATGGAAATTTATTTTATATTTCCCAGAGCCACTCTCATATGTAGGATTATACCAGTAACTATATACATTGAACAACTAAATGCTCAATAAATTATGGATATACTTATTATTATGATAATAATAAAATACTTCATTATTCAAGTTTTGGCTCAGGTTAAATCTCAAGCATATCTACAGTTTATCTTTCAATCAAAGGACAGTGAGAAGAAAAGAGTAAAAATAAAGAGAATGAAGAAGGGAAGAAGAATAGATGAGGAAGAGAAGAGAGGAACTATTTAATATAATTGCTGGGTCAAATATGCTGTTTTATTTATAAAAAATAAAAATGCTAAAGTTATTATTGCCAAAATACTTACAAGATTGTGAAATTTATGTAGAAAAAATGTGGTTTTTTTTATTTAAAATGAATAGTAGGCTTTAAGCAGTCAAAAATATGTGATGAACAAATGTTGTTTGTTAAATTTCAGTTTTGTAAAATCAATAAAATACTATTTCATAAATTTATTGAATTATGAAACTAATAACAAAAATAAATAACTCTTGCAAGACTGTGCCAGGCATAACTGTAAACTACTCAGCAATATTATGATATAAATATTGCAATAATTGAATATAATATGCAAATGAAAGAGAAAGGTGAATATTTATAATGAATACAGGGATAGAATATTATGTATATTAATGCCATTAAGATTCTGTCTTGTATTCTCCGCTGACAGGAAATTAGCAGCATTATAAGTATGAGAATTACATATCTGTAAACACGAAAACTTTAAAGAGATTGGCAGGAAAATAATGAATTCATTTTAATAACAGTGTAATCATTAGTGGTCCACAATGCAGATCTGGAGTCAGCATAACTAAATCAACCTGGGTTCATTTTAGTTTCTATCCCATAAGATTATCTTGGAGAAAATCCTCTCTATCCCTAGAAATTTACAAGACAGGAATAATTCCTATCTTGTGCTTAGTAGAGTCTAAATAATGCTCTCATTAATAATAACTTTCAGGAATACATTGCTATCTTCTCAGAGATTGATAATGGACCCCTACTGCTGAAGACACCACATACTTTTAGCTTTCATTATTCCATGCAAGCTGCTAAAGAAAGGAAACAAATATACAATCCTACCCTGATGCACTGCCCAGGAATCATAGAGATGAGCATGGCAAATATGAATAGAGGCACTCCCCTTCAATGATGACCAATAGACAGATGTCACATTGGACTTCAACCAAACTCAACAAGAGAGAAATCATGCCTGGCGTTGAGAACTAGACAGCTTTTGGAGACTGTGATATAATGGAACTTGTGGGGGATGGGGGAAAGGGCAAAATCAACCACTACCATTTTGCTAAAGCAGGGTAATTCCATACTATTTTCTAAGCCTTCTCCTTATCCCCACAGATAATTGTAGCCACTAATTCTTCCTAAAATAAAAAAGGCTCATTCTACAGAAAATGCAGATCATCAGTGTAGTATGAATTCATAATTCTAGCTAGCACATATAAAAGACACACAATTAAGGTATTTTATTTACAAGCCATAAGCCTAGATTGAGCAGATATAGGGCTATACTAACTTATTCCCCAGCTATAAAATCCCTCACTACTTGCTGTTTCTCATATCCATCTCATCTCATGGCAGCCTCCTCTACCTCCATCTCCTTTCTTCACTCCCCCTCTCTTCCTGGAACCCCTCACTCTATCCTCAAGTACTACCTTTCTTCCTTTACTACCTAAGCACAGGCTATAGCCTTTTATTGGCCAGATATACATAGCATGATTTGGTGCACCCAAGGATCTACTTCTTGGGGGCAACCAGTATTAGAATACATGCAGCATCAGTCCAGCCTACCACAATCCTAATGACAGAATATCCAGCTCCTGCCTTCCATTCCTAGGATTTAAAAACCACAATATATCAGTGATACAAACAAAAGTCAATGGTAGTGATCAATAATTTCAGAATGATGCTTTTAGATAATACTCACATGCAATTAACAGCTTCAGTAAACCTTGCATGGTATGGCAATGTTTTCAGATGTTGTTTGGGACCAGATTTTTGTGGGAGGGTAGTTACAGTAAATTTGTTTAAGGGTTTGTTGTATGTTTAAACTCACAAGCACTATGTCTTACCGTAGAAGCTAGACAAGTGGCCAATTTGACTCAAGGACTTCCTTTGACAGATAGGCCAAGTCATTTGAAGTGTAAGTTAAGTAGAGAGCATATGTTCTTTTTCAAAAAGAAATAGCAAGTTGCTAAAACAGATGAACTACACATGTTGAAATCTCAAAATGGTATTGACTTTATAAACCAGGAAATCACATGATTACATAAATATTCAAGCTTAACCCAGCAGTCCTGTCATACTGTGAGTGTGTTATATGACTCATTTCTTCAAATGGAATTAAAACACTGTCAGGAAGAGATGTTAGCTTTGTGTAGGCTTAGATTTTTCAAACCCCACTTTACTTAGGATCTTAAACACTTCAACCTCCTTTCTTTTTTATTTTGTTTTTAATTTTATTGGATATTTTCTTTATTTACATTTCAAATGTTCTAAGCCGCCAACCCAATGATCAGAGGTATGGAAGAAAGAAGGTTAATAGGAAAAGAGGGTTGTATGCCTGTTTATAAGTAGTTCCTTGGGGAAATTCACTCTTTGTCAGAATACCAGCAGTCTACTTTAACAGCAAGCATCAAACACAAATCAGCAGTGGTGGCTGTATCCAACAGAAACAGCAGCTCCACTGAATCAGCACAAGTCAATGGAAGCAGACAGAATCAGCCAGAAAACCATGAGAAGTTCTTTGGTGTGTTTCATGCTATGAAGAAAAGACTAGTGAAGACCAGCAAAAACCAGCCACAACCAGAGAAAACCAGCAAAGAAACTTGACATGTGAAGAAGCGAAGTGTGGCTTAAATACCAATAGTATAATTAAATAATATTTACACATTTTCCTGAATTTTATTTGTCCTTGTAGCTTTTTGTTAAAATAAAGAGTAGTAACTAGTAATCTAAAAAATTAAATTCAGAAATAGCATTTTAAGAGTTTTGTGTAATTTTCTTATTCTGAGACACAAAATATTTTTACACATATAAAACTAAGCTATGGTGATATCACAATTAGAGATTAACTTGGAACTTGTTACCTAAAATGTTAATTTCTTCTTTTAAAGCCTAGAAAAGCTGTAGTCCTTGAACAAAGTGGATTGTATGATTATGTGTTAAGAAGCTGAGTTGAAATTCCTAGCTCCAGTAGAAGAAAAGTGAAAGAACTGTGGAAGAGAAAGATTTTTGTCATACCCGTCCAGTGGGTTTCACTACAATATCCATTAAAATCATTGTCCTAGGGATTTTGCAGATAACTCTATCAAGAGTTTCCCTCTAACCAAATGTATAACCTCTTATAGAGCCTAGACTTCCAACCTCAGGATTAAAAAAACAAAGAAAAGAAAAGCCTTATACAGGTGCATTCAGCAAACTTTGGCTTCTTGAATCTGTTGAATTTCAAATTTTTAAAATACATTTCTTGTTATTTTTTTGTTCACTTTCTCAACCTGGTCTTCAAATTACCAAATTCAAACACTAAAAATCTAAAAACAGTGTCAAAATTCTATACAATAATAGCATACCATGCTATGCCATGTATAAACTCAAAAATCCAGAGGAACACAATTTACTGCATATATACATGTAGAAGGTAAAACAAAACCACTTCTGCAAAGAATTCAAATACTCATTTTTCAAACAGCAAACTACTTATAGTCTCGATTCCTCTGCCCTCTTTTCTTACACTTTTTCTTTGATATTTAAAGTGTTTGAGGACACTCACAGAAACTTTCATTCAAATTTGATATCATAGAATAGATAGAATCTTAGGTGTAGAAGATACTGTAGAATAGATTGGCACAACTGTCAAAGAAAATTCAAAACAAAAAACTCCTAACCCAAAGCATCCAGGAAATTCAGGACACAATGAAAAGACCAAATCTAAGAATAATCAGAATAGAAGAGAACAAAGATTCTCAGCTGAAAGGACCTGAAAATGTCTCCAACAAAATCATAGAAGAAAACTTCTCCAACCTAAAAAAGAGATGACCATAAAGGTACAAGAAGTCTATAGAACACCAAATAAATGGGACCAGAAAAGAAACCCCTCTTGTCACATAATAATCAAAACACTAAATGCACAGAACAAAGAAATAATATTAAAAGCTGCAAGGGAAAAGGGCCAAGTAACAAACAAAGGTAGAACTATCAGAATTACACCAGACTCCTCAACAGAGACTATGGAAACCAGAAGAGCCTGGTCAGAGGTTATGCAGACTCTAAGAGAACAAAAATGCCAGCCTAGGCTACTTTATCCATCAAAATTCGTAATCAACAAAGATGGAGAAACCAAAATATTCCAGGAAAAAAATAAATTCAAATAGTATCTGTCTACCAATCCAGCCTTACAGAGTATCCTAGAAGGAAAACTCCAACACAAGGAAGGTATTTGCACCAAAGAAAAGACAAGATATTATGCATCTTACAACAAAGCCAAAGGAGAGAATCACAAGCACATAGAGCCACCTACAAAAACGAACATACCAGTACCAATAGTTATATCTCTTTAATAACTCTCAATGTTAATAGACTCAACTCACCCATAAAAAGACATAAGCTAACAGACTGGATATGCCAAAAAGATCCAGCATTTTGAGGCATACAAGAAATACACCTCAATAACAAAAACAGTCACTATCTCAGAGTTAAAGAATGAAAAGAGGTCTTCCAAGCAAATGGTCCTAGGAAACAAGCTGGAGCTGCCATCCTAATATCCAATAAAATAAACTTTCACAAAAAGTTATTAAGTATGATGAGGAAGGAAACGATATTCACCAAAGGAAAACCCACCAAGAGAAAGTCTCAATTCTGAACATTTATGCCTTAAATGCAAGGGTACCCACACTCATAAAAGAATCTTTACTAAATCTCAAAACACACATTGAACCCCATGCAATAATAGTGGGAGATTTCAACACCCCACTTTCACCAATGGACAAGTCATTAAAACAGAAACCAAACAGAGACACAGTGAAACTAATAAAGGTTATGAACCAAATGGGTTTAACAAATATCTACAGAACATTTCACCCTAAAACAAAAGAATACACCTTCTCATCACCTCATGGTACCTTCTCCAAAAGTGACCATATAATTAGTTACAAAACAACTCTCAACCAAAGATTGAAATAATTCCATACATACTGTCAGATCACAATGGGCTAAAGCTGGTCTTCAATAACACCCAAAACAACAGAAAGCCCACATACATTTAGAAACTGAACAATTCTCTACTCAGTGATAACTTGATCAGAAAATAAATAAACAAAGAAATTAAAGACTTCCTAGAATTTAATGAAAATGTTGATATATCATACCCATACTTATGGGACACGATGAAAGCAGTGCTAAGAAGAAAATCCATATCACTAAGCTCCCTGGTAAAGAAACTGGAGAGATCTTATACTAGCAACTTAACAGCACACCTGAGAGCTCCAGAAAAAAGTTAAGCAAACACATCCAAGAAGATTAGACTGCTGGAAATAGTCAAACTCAGGGTCTAAATCAACCAAACAGAAACAAAGAGAACAATACAAAGAATTAAAAAAAAAAAAAAAGCTGGTTCCTGGAGAGAATCAACAAAATAGATAAACCCCTAGCCAAACTAACTAAAGGGCCCAGAGGCAGTATCCAAATTAACAAAATCAGAAAGGAAAAGGGAGATATAACAACAGAAAAGGGTGAAATTTAAAAAAAAAACCATCAGATCCTAATTACAAAAACCTATACTCAAGAAAACTGGAAAATCTGGATGAAATGGATGGTTTCCTAGGCAGATACCACATGCTAAAGTTAAATCAAGAGTAAGTAAACTATTTAAACAGGCCCATATCTCATACGGAAATAGAAGAAGTCATTAAAAACCTCCCAACCAAAAAATGCCCAGGCCCACATGGATTTAGTGCAGAATTCTACCAGACCTTCAAAGAAGACATGATACCAATATTCCTCAAGCTATTCCATAAAATAGAAACAGAAGAAACACTAACTAATTCATTCTATGAAGCCACAATTTCTCAGATACCTAAATCACACAAAGACCCAATCAAAAAAGTGAACTGCAGACCAATTTTGCTTATGAATATCAATGCAAAAATACTCAATAAAATTCTTGCAAACTGAATCCAAGAACATATCAAAACCATCATTCACCATGATCAAATAGGCTTCATCCCAGGTTTGCAAGGTTGGTTCAATATACAAAAATCCATTAATGTAATCTATTGTATAATCAAACTCAAAGAAAAAGTCATGATCATCTCCTTGGATGAAAAAAAGGCATTTGACAAAGTACAACAACTCTTCATGTAAAACGTATTGGAGAGATCAGGAATTCAAATCCCATTCCTAAAGATAATAAAAGCAATATACAGCAAACCAACAGCCAATATCAAATTAAAAGAAGAGATACTTGAAGCAGTCCCACTAAAATCAGGGATAAAACAAGGATGCCCACTCTCCTCATAACTATTCAATATAGTATTCAAAGTGCTAGCTAGAGCAACAAGACCACAAAAAGAGATCAAGGGGATACAAACTGGTAAAGAAGAAATAAAGGTATCACTATTTGCAGGTGATATGAGGGTATACATAAGCGACCCAAAAAACTCTACCACAGAACTTCTCCAACTGATAAACAACTTCAGCAAAGTGGTCGGATATAAAGTTAACTCAAATAAATCAGTAGCCTTCCTTTATACAAATGATAAACAGGTTGACAAAGTAGGGAAACAACACTCTTCACAATAACCACAAATAATAAAAGTATCTTGGGATAACTCTAACCAAACAAGTGAAAGATCTGTACAACAATAACTTCAAGTATCTCAAGAAAGAAATCAAAGATCTCAGAAAGTGGAGAGAACTCTCATGCCCATGGATTGGCAGAATAAACATAGTAAAAATGGCCATCCTACCAAAGGCAATCTACAGATTCAACTCAATCCCCATGAAAATCACAACACAATTCTTTAAAGACATGGAAAGAGCAATTCTCAAATTTATCTGGAAAGGCAAAAAATTCAAAATAGCAAAAAACAATACTTAACAATAAAAGAATAACTGGCTGTTGATATGCAGAAAAATGAAAATAGACACATATTTGTTAACATGCACAAAGATCAAGTCCAAGTGGATTAAGGACCTCAACATAAAATCAAATACACTGAATCTAATAGAAAAGAAAGTGAGACAGGAGCCTTCCGGTTTCCATCTGTGGGTGGAGATCTCTGCCTGGGCCACCAGGGCTTCATAACCTAATAGTGCTGGGAAAAAGCTAGACTCCCAGGAGTATGGGCAAGTCTGTCTACTCAGAGGGACCCACTGTAATCCCCAGGACACAGAGACTGAGAAGTGGTCTTCTGGTTTCTTTTGGTGGCCAGAGAGCTGATCCTATGACACAGGGCTGCCATACTCAAATAGTGCTAGGAGAGAGCTGGTCTCTCAGGAGTGCCAACACACCTTCAAACACAGGCAAGACCACCACTTCCATTCAAATTCACTAGACCAAGAGGGACCCTTGCAGAGCCATCAGGACACAGGAACCAAGGGGCAGCTGGGAATTAGATCCTTCTGGTTTCTGTCTGTACCCCAGAGCTGACCCTGTATCACAGCTCTCCAAACCCAAATTACTCTCAGACAGAGCTGGTCATCAATGAGTATTGACACAGGGTCTTGCAGGAGGGAGAAGCCACAGTCAGACAGAGTAAGACCAGCTAACACCAGAGATAACCAGATGGCGAAAGGCAAGGGCAAGAACACAAGGAACAGAAACCAAGACTACTTGGCATCATCAGAACCAAACTCTCCCACCTCAGCAAGTCCTGGATACCCCAACACACCAGAAAAGTAAGACTCAGATTTAAAACCACATCTCATAATGATGATAGAAGATTTTAACAAGGAAATAAATAACTCCCTTAAAGAAATACAAAAGAACACAGGTAAGCCCTTAAAGATGAAACACAAAAAATCCCTTAAAGAATTATAGGAAAACACAATCAAACAGGTGAAGGAAATGAACAAAACCATCCAGGAACTAAAAATGGAAATAGAAACAATAAAGAAATAACAAAGGGAGACAACCCTGGAGTTAGAAACCCTAGGAGAGAGATCAGGAGTCATAGTTGCAAGCATCGCCAACAGAATACAAGAGATAGAAGAGAGAATCTCAGGTGCAAAAGATACCATAGAAAATATTGACACAACAAGTCAAAGAAAACACAAAATGCAAATAGCTCCTAACCCAAAACATCCAGGAAATCCAGGACACAATGAGAAGACCAAACCTAAGGATAATAGGTATAGTAGAGAGTGAAGATTCCCAACTTAAAGGAACAGTAAACATCTTCAAAAAAATTTATAGAAGAAAACTTCCCTAACCTAAAGAAAGAGATGAATATAAACATTCAAGAAGCCTACTGAACTGCAAATAGATTGGACCAGAAAAGAAATTCCTCCTGTCGCATTATAGTCAAAACAACAAATACACAAAACAAAGAAAAGCAGTAAGGGAAAAAGGTCAAGAAACATATAAAGGCAAACCTATCAGAATTACACCAGACTTCTCACCAGAGACTATGAAAGACAAGATCCTGGGCAGATCTCATACAGACCCTAAGAGAACACAAATGCCAGCTCAGGCTGCTATACCCAGCAAAACTCTCAATTACCATAGATGATGAAACCAAAATATTCTATGACAAAACCAAATTTGCACAATGTTTCCAAAACCCAGCCCTACAAAGGATAATAGATGGAAAACACCAACTCAAGGAAAGAAATTACACCCTAGAAAAAGCAAGAAAGTAATCTTTCAACAAACCCCAAAGAAGATAGCCACACAAATGTAAAAATAACATGGAAAATAACAGGAAGCAGCAATCACTATTCAAACAAAAACAAGGTCTTGCTCTGTAACCTTGCCTGGCCTGGAACTCATAGAAATTTCTCCTGCCAGTTTTGGGGTTAAAGGCAACAGTAATTTGTATAGTTTTTCTCCAGATTAGGTATAGCTTTTTAAAAAAAGAATTAAAACAGGTTTAAAATTTTTTTTTAAAGTTTGACACAAGGTCTTAGCGGTCCTGGAACTTGCTATGTAGACCAGGCTAGCCTGGAAACTCAGAAAGATCCTCCTTTCTCATCCCCCTGAGTACTGGAATTAAAGGCATGTGCCACGACATACATACTAGGTATAGCTTCTGTGTTATTGTTTTAGTCTCTTATGTTTCCTGTCAGGACAATTAATGTTGTGTACTAACGAAGACTTTTTCTAGCCTCATCTCTTTAATTCCACTCTCTGCACTGCTTCTTCAATAATCTTTTGAAAGGATCATTTCCTTGGATCACTTCCTCACTGATCCTGGCCTTTTGGATAAGGTTGAAGTCCTTTGATTACTCTGTCTGTCTTCTCCTGACTTGACTGCAGCTGGACCCTCTCTGACCCCATCTTGGTGTTACTAGCCTCAAGGAGCGGTTAGCAGCTGTTCATTGCTTCCTGAACTACAGCATGCTGTTTCTTAGCTCTGTGCCTTTGCTCAGCCTTTTGCCTCTGTGAACATGCGCTTAACAGGAAAGTTTCTGTTTATCCTCTAGGGGATGTTTATACCTCCAAGAGACCTACTTTGTACCTTGCCATTTTTGTGTTTGTGTCCCTGTAACACTGGAGTGTGTCTTTCTGCTTTTATTATTTATATATAAGGTTATTGACTTCATTAAAGCTAGGGAATTGGTTTGTTTTTGATACCACAAGGTAAAAAAATAATTTTTAATTATTACATTTTATTTAGTTTGTGTACAGGTGTGTAGGCAGGCATGCTAAGAAGTATGGTAAGACAGAGGACAACTTGTGGGAGGTCATTCTTTCTTTTTACCATGTATGTCCTGGGAACTAAACTCAAGTTGACACATTTGGGTATAAGTGCCTTTACCTACTGAGCCATGTCAGTGGTTTGAAGCAAAGTGTTTTACATAGATTCTCAGCAAACTTTTAAATAAAGGAATGTTAAAAGTGAAAAAAGAAAAAAAAAGAAAGTGGAAAAAGGTCTTGAACTCCTTGGCACAGGGGAAATTTTTCAAACAGAACTCCAATGGCACATGCTCTAAGATCAAGAATTGATAAATGGGACCTCATGAAACTGGAAAGCTTCTGTAAGGCAAAGGACATAGCCAATAAGACAAACTGGCAACCTTCAGGTTGAGAAAAACTCTTCACTAACCCCACATCTGATAGAGGGCTAATATCCAAAATATATAAACAACTCAAGAAGCTAACCACCAAAAACCCAAACAACCGAATAAAAAATGGGGTATAGAACTAAACCGAGAATTGACAACAGAGGAATGTCAAATGGCTGAGAAGCACCGAAAGAAATGTTTAAAGTCCTTGGTGATCAGAGAAATGCAAATCAAAATGACCCTGAGATTCCACCTCACACCAGTCAGAATGGCTAAGACCAAAACCTCAGGCAACAGCACATGTTGGTGAGGATGTGGAGAAAGAGAAACACTCCTCCATCGCTGGTGGGATTGCAAACTGGTACAACCACCCTGGAAATAAATCTGGAGGTTCCTCAAAAAATTGGAAATAGATGTACTTGAAGACCCAGCTATCCCACTTTTTGGAATACACCCACTCATAAGATGCCCCACCATGCCACCGGGGCACATGTTCCACTGTGTTTGTAGCAGCCTTGTTTTTGATAGCCAGAAGCTGGAAATAATCCAGATGTCTCACAGCAGAAGAGTGGACACAGAAAATGTAGTTCATTTACACAATGAAATATTATGTAGCTATTAAGAAAGAGGACATCCTAAGTTTTGCAGGCAAATGGATGTGGAACTAGAAAATATCATCCTGAGTGAGGTAACTCAGACCCAAAAAGACACACATGGGAAGTACTCACTAATTAGTGGATATTAGCAAAAAAAAAAAAGTACAGGATACCCAAGTTACAGTCCTCAGAACTCAAAACTGTCAACAAGCTGAAGGGCCCAAAAGAGGACACCTCAGTCCCACTTGGGAGGGAGAAGAAAGCAACTGCAAGGAGGAGGTTGGGAGGGACCTGGGGGTTGGGGGATAGAGGAGCCTGATCAGGTATTAAGTGGGGAAAAAGGCCTGAAGCCCTGAAGACCATCAGAAAGAATGGAAATATGCAACCTCTGGAGGTAGGAGGTGGGGGGACCCTCCAGAATGTACCAGAGACCTGGGATGTGAGAGACTCTCAGGACTCAAAGGGAGGGACCTTAGATGAAAGGCCCGACAGTAGAGAGAGGGAACTTGCAGAGCCCACCTCCAGCAGGAAGACAGGGCATCATGTGAGGGTTGGGGTTGCCATCCCATAGTCAAAACTGACCCATAATTGTTCCTGTCTGAAAGAACTGCAAGGATGTAAATGGAGAGGGGCCTGAGGAAAAGGAGGTCCAGTGACAGGCCCAAAGTGGGATCCAGTTCAAGGGGAGGTCCCAAGACCTGACACTGTTACTGAGGCTACGGAGCACTCACCAAAAGGGACTTATTATGACTGCCTTTCTACAGAGCCAACAAGCAGCTGAAAGAGTCAGATGCAGATATTTGTACCCAATTAATGGACAGAAGCTACTGACCCCTGTGGTTGAATTATGGGATAGCTGGAAGAAGCTGAGGAGGAGGGAGACCCTGTAGGAGGACCAGGAGTCTCAATTAACCTGGACCCCTGAGATCTCTCAGACACTGGACCACCAACCAGGCACCATACAGCAGCTGATATGAGGCTCCCAACACATATACAGCAGAGGACTGCTGGGTCTGGGTTTAGTCAGAGAAGATGCACCTATCTCTCAAGAAACTGGAGGCCCCAAGGAGTTTAGAGTTCTGATGTGAGGAGGGTGTGGGGACATCCTTGTGGAGACAGGGGGACAGGGAGGCGGTATGGGATGTGGAATAGTTTGAGGGTGAACCGGGATGGAGATAAAATCTGGAGTTTAAAATAAATAAATAAATAAATAAACAAACAAATAAATAGAAAGCACTTACCCCCCCCTTAAAAAAGAAAATGCATAAAATTAAATCTCAGTTTTTAATTTCTGAGATTATCAAGTCCTCTCCCTCATTTCAGCCTGCTAATGAAATGATCAGGTATATTTTTTCTAATAGTTTATTCCTGCCTCTTCCTTTTAGAGTTTGGCTAGGAGTTGTAATATTTCAAAAATTCAACAAATACTTTACATTCCTTCCCTAGGGAAATCTAACGCCTATCAAAGTGGGAGTATACATTCTCTTTTCCATATCAGAAAAAAAAAAGGACTGACACAGTTAGACTGGTTCTTACAACAGAATTATAAACAATGTCAAGTAAATTTATGCTTCAAATTCAAATCCTGTCTGAAAATGAAATACACCAGAGGAGTACACTCCACTTTTAGCATGTAGCTGAAGTTATTTTCTGGGATACTACTTTACGTCAAGAAGCTTATCTTGAAATGTTTATGTGATGGGCTTTGGAAGATTCTTTGGCTCTGTACAAACACTGTGTTTCTTGCCTGGTAAGATCCATTAAGAAGCAGATGCTGAAGGTTATAACATCTCAGATAGAAGACATCCTGTATAATGAATGCTAGGTCAAATTTTGTTCTGCTAGATGAGTGTGGAAGCTAATGAATCATACACTGAATAATATTAGAGATGCTTTTGATTTGACAACACATCTGGAGTCCATAAAGATAATGTTGCTTTGCTCTGGTGCCTCGGAAAAAGATACCATTAGAAAGCATTTCTAACACCAAACTATTGGACATTCAATGGTTGTAATTCTATCACTTTTAGATATTTGTTTGCCTGAGCATGTAGTCTGCAGTTGGAATGATGGGAAACTGCAAACAAATGAGATTTGAGTTACCTTTGGTTTTATGAAGAACTTGAGTAATAAATTCCACAAAGGATAAGAAATTCAGAGCCAGGAGCAAATAACAAGTAAATGAGGTTTTATCAAATAATATATTAATAATAATTTGTTATTACAGTAATAATAAATGCATAAAGTAATGAGAGATGTGTATATTGTTTATAATATGCTATAAATATTTCACCTATAAGATAATACCTATGTAAAATATAAGATTTTACCTATAAGATAATTTTATGGAAATTGTGGCAGATCTTATGACTCTGTTTTAGTGTCCTGCAAATAAATTACTTGGTGGATATTCTGTTTTGCCATCCACAATCAACATATTAGAAGATCTGGCTTTAAGTTATTTAGGATAATGTGAAACGAAATACCTTTAAAGACAAGGAGGACACAGAAATTTATTAGAATTTTTAACAAGCTGCAGTGTTGCCTAGATATTATTCTCTAGGGCCTTGCAGGATGGAGGAGTAGAACCACTCTCCCATCACACATGTGCTTATACTCATAGTCAATGTCTCCCATTCCTCTGTCCTTCTTATTTTATGCCAATATAACATACAGTAGTAATTTATTTTTAGTCCCTTCCAAACAAAATCTTGAGGTTTCTTCTTTATTATTTCACTCTTTAACTAGGTGTCAATTTGATATGTGTCCTTACCTATAGCACAGTAACTAAGTGCAGCTGTGTTTTGGGATTTATGCCATATTTTTGCTGTTAGAAGCCAAGAGGAATGACTGCAAAGTAACTGAGTGAATTAAGGGAGAAAACATAAAAGACAGAGTCTGTCTTCTGAAGACATAAGAAAGAAATAGCCAAATCCTTGGTCAGTGTTTACTCTTGAGCCAGTTTTATCATGACACCTATTTATACTTCCCTAGTTTATGTAATGGCTGTGAGTATTTAAAAAATCCTTGGTGGAGTTCTGTTAGTCTCCGTATTTTTCAATATTGTCCATCAAAACTAATAAAGATGAGATATTTATTTTAAGAACATTAGAAACAAAAAACAAAATATCATTTTACTGTAACTAAAATTGTATTGAAATATAAGCTAGATATAGTTTGCTTTATAATGTTTATGGTTTGGGAGAGAGTAATATCCTGCATAGATTGATTTCCAGGTGAGATACATTTGGTTACATGCAACAGGAATTCATAATTTTTAGTCTTTTTGGTCCTGCACATTCTAATAAAATGCATTCTTCTTTCTGTTATTAAATGGAAATTTTTAAAGATAGTAAATGGTATATATATATATATATATCATATATGTTTAAAACACATATATAACACATATATATTTAAGACATATATATATATATATATATATGTTTTAATAGAAATTTATTTACATGACTTCCCCTTCTTTTTCTCCCTCCAGCCTTTTCCTCAAGCCCTCCACATGTACCTCTAAAGTTGATATCTACATTTTCTCCATTAATGTTATATATATACATATACTGTTGTTTGTGTGTATGGTTTCAAGACTGAACTTTCTACACTGGAAGATAAATAAGTGTGGTTCATCTAGGGACACATTCTCTTTCTCCCAGCAGTCGTTAACTGCCTGTAGTTCTTTGTCTATGGATGAGAGCCTCTGAAATTTTCTCCTTCCATATTAAGATGTTTACTGATATTGCCATTCATCCAGTCTTGCTTATGCAGCCCTCTCTAGGTAAAGTTGTCTCACATTAGACTTTATGGTATTCTAGACCACATAATTCACAGCCCCTTTTGTAATGTTCCCATTGACTCAGGAATGGTGGAATAGGTGTATTTCCTGGGGCTGAGTTCTCCATGATATGTTGATTTCTTCATTGTGCTAACTTGTGGTTTCTTGTGATGGTCTCCATTTACTATGGGGTTAAGGATAAGGTTTAGAAAATAGTATGGAATTACCCTGCTGTATCAAACATATTTAGTATGATTACTCTCCCATAAAAATGTGGTCTCTAACAATATCTGAAAATACTGCCACAGCATGCAAGGCTCAATAAAGTTGTTAATTGCATGTGAGTGTTATCCAAAAGAATTATTTGAAATTTATTGATTACCACCATTGACTGTGTTTGTGTCACTGATATGTTGTGAATTTTAAATCCCAGTAATAGAAAGCAGGAGCAGGACATTCTGTCATCAGGATGTTCTGTGTCTCATTTGTACTCTTATACTAGGTGTTTTCTTAGGGAAAAATAAAAAGCCTAGACAGATCAAGATAGGAAGCCCCAGGCTCTGCAGTGTTCATTTGGATGATCTAAGGAAGAACTCTGGCCATTTCGCACCCTAGTTATAAACCAACATGCTGTCCCCCATCCTGATCTGATGTGGAGAGTGAGTGGAAAGTTTACTTCAGCATCTACTCTAAGGATCATTTTCTTAATGAGGTAGACATTGTAACAAGGGAAGGTATGTATGTAAGATAAATGGAAAGTATTTTATCTTGTTAAGCATTTTGATTATTTATATTCCAGGTTATTTCCAAAGTAAATAAAACTTGATTCTTGAATAATATTAATCATAGAAATTTTAACTCATCAAAATTGAAGACGCTGAAAGGGAGATAGACCTCATAGGAAGACTAGCAGTCTCAACTTACCCAGACCTGAGGGAGCTCCCAGAGACTTAGCCACCAACCAGGAGCTAACACAGGCCAGTCTGAGGCCCCTGGCACAAATATAGCAGAGGTCTGCCTGGTCAAGTCTTAGTGGTAAAAGATGTGATTAATCCTTGAGACATTTGAGGTCCCAGGGGAGGGGGAGACCTGATGGGGGGAGAGCACCCTCTCAGAGGCAAGCAGGAGGAGGAATGGGATGAGAAACTATGGGAGGGGGGACCAAGAGGGGAGGCCACAATAATAAAAATTGAAAAAACAACAAAACAAAATAAAACACACACACACACACACACACACACACAACAAAACAAAACAAATAGATGTTCCCACCACCAACTCTCGCCATAAGATTAGATACTACTTAAGTATATCTTATTTCTAGCATGCTTATGGCTACTTCAATCGCCAAATTCAGACGTTACTCTCTAGGGAACAATCCATAGTCAGATCCATATAGAAAAATGACTGTCTGGGTGAGCATGATCCATGGTAGAAATAGCATGTTTTCTAAAATCAATCTCTGCATCCATACCCTTCCCAAGTACTAAGAACTGAGCCATAGACTTCATGTACTCTAGCCAAGCAACCTAACACTCATAACTCTTTATTTTATTATTTTATTTTGAGAGAGGGTCTCATTACTAGTCTCATGCTGGCCTTTAGCACACTCTAGAGGCCAGAGTAGCCTTGACTTTGTGATATTCCTGCCATACTCTCCTGAATACCTCAGGCTATGGTCAGCATCATGCTCACACTTCAAATCTAGTTCTTTCTACCCACCTGATACTTTATATTTGATACTTAAAGTATTCTCAGCTTCCTGGGCTCTTATAATGTAATGACATTTGTTTTCCTTGTACGGATTCTTTTTAAATTAAACTAACCAACCTCAGGCCAAGTTAGAACTACAGGGTATTCATTGTTGTAGAGAGCCAGAAAGGTAATTAGACAATATCCACTTCCAAAACTACATGCACAGGAGGGGAAGAAGAAAGAAGTGAGCTCCATGGTATCAAAGAGAACTCAAATGTTGTCTTTAATTATGATCATATATTGTATTTTCCTCAAAGATCTTTTGTGTTCTCACTCATTCTTTTCCACATTAAGAGTAGACAGTAAAAAAGAAGGAAAAAACTATATCTTAACAAAATTAGGAATACTGGTATTTAAGTGAATCTTTCTGCTTATATAAAATACTTTGAATTATTCTTAATTATTCATTTATCTGCAATACAAATAAATCATCTTTTAAATTTGGGGTTGGTCTTGGGAATTATTTTATGCAATGATTTGTAAGTGAGATGATGTGAGCTAAGGTGTGTTTGTTGGGGTAGGGAGATACCTTAGAGGTAAAATCACCAACCATACGAGACTAATACCTTATGTTTGATCTCCAGAACTCAGTGCTTGACTTTTTCCTTGATAAAGAAAACTGAGCCTTCAGGCTTGGTGGTTTACATAAGGAAGTTCCATGGCAGGGCATGCATACTAGATCTACACACATTCTTGACAAAGGTCCTGTGAATGTCAATAATAGATAAAAATATGCTGAAGGCTGTTATTTTTGTCTCAAAGAATGCAAACATGCAAACATGAAATCACAGCACAGTATCATTTTCCTATTCTCACATAACTTAACATCCACGGGGAAATAATCTAAACTGAAGACTTCCTGTATCACAACACATTCCTTTAATTTTTGCAGAGGAGAGGGTAACAAACCCAATGGGAACAGGAAGAATACTCTTCAGACTGCAGTTCCTGTCTACCAGCATTTTCTAGCATTTTAATGATCAGAGACTTATTCTCAATGCAGAGGAAACCAGATTCTTATGCCATTTTTCCTAAACTGTTCAATAGATACAGCGCATATTGTATTTGGAATTGAGCCAAAGTCTCATACTGATACCATAAAACTAAACAAAAACAAAAACAAAACAAACAAGCAAGCAAACAAACAAACAAACAAAAACCCAGAAACTTAGGATTGTGCTGTAACTACAATAGTTTTACCCCTTCAGTAGGTCTTACAGGATTCGAAACCTACCCTACTCTTATAAGGCCTAAGGAAAAACTCACCCATAAAGCAGATAGAAAAGATTAAGTTGTTTAAAATCACACAGAAAATTAATTTTGGAATATTTTTTAAAGTATGGTGTGATTGAACAAGCAAAGTTTCAGATGAGAGAAATATTCACATGTTTATTTGTGTAATATACTCACTTCTTTAACTCATATATAATAATTTATGAAAAGGTAACATTATATAGTGAAACCACACAGATGCATGAATCAGGGTACAGCATTGAATATAAGTTTCTAAGACCCATTTGGTAGATTATTTCTCTTGTATATTACTATTTATCTAGATTTTTTTATTTTATTTTCATTTAAATAAATTTTGTATTTATACTTACTTTCAATGGTTATATTGGTTACATTTATCATTATTTCTAATTTTCTGTTTTTATCAAGAATTTGTAACCCAGGATGGTGGCTCAAATGATTATTCCCCTGCTTGTCTACCCTTCATGCTGAGTCTATTTGGGTATTTGCTCATTCTTTTACATTTTATTTTTATGTTTCACATAGGATCTAGCTGATTTTATCTTCAAATTCATATAAAAAATCTTTCAAAGTTGAAATCTATTGCATTCCCTATAGCACTGTGAATTCATACTCAGCTCAGTTACATCATGCTGTGTAAATATTATGTGCTCACCATCAGGCTCTTACTTCCCTTTAACCTGTGATGGCTCCTGGGTGTTTTTCCACTATTTCTGCCTAACTGCCACTCTTCATTCCCATTTCATTATTTGTTTATTGCTTATTTTCTTTCTTGCTACAAGACTTCATCTTCATGACAGAGCAATCTCTAAATCAAATTTGCTTAACTCCTAAGTCCCAGTATATTTATGTTTACATGGATGACAGTATTTGTTGGTTAAATAAATAAATGGCACAATGGGCCATTTTAATTATTCATACAATATTACCTAGACATCATCGCCATTGCAAAAAGAGGGGAGGCCATATATCTCCAGTAGGTTTTCAAAAACAGGTAAAGACATCTTTGATCATTGGACTTGGAGTAGTCAACCAGAAACTGACCTAGAGACATCCTCCCTGAGAGATAGACTTTATAATGTCTGAAGGTGCTATACGAGCTGCCAGGGAAGAAAAAACAATCAACAGTCCTACCTTGAAATGCCTATAAGTCACAAAAATGACTGAGACTGACAGATGCCCAGGGGTGCAACAGTGTCACTTTTATTTGGGAGTAACAAGCAGATTTCTACTTGAAGTTAATGCTATCTCAATCATGCTAGGTATAATAAAAACTAGCCCATCATTCTTAGCTGGAGAGGTCATCGAACTAAGAGGAAAATCTACTACTTCCACTTTCCTAAATCAACATAGTTTCTAAATGTATGTCAATAAGTACCTTTATACATCTAGGTAAGTATAGCACTCACTGCTCAGCAAAAAAAGCTTCTTTTTGCAGCAGATAAGGACTATAACTGGTCCAACAGAGATTCACAACTGGTCAAAATATAGATAAAAAGTGACCATGGAGGGCCCAAGTCCAACTGATACTTCTACAACACAATTATTTCACTTACGGCTCAAGGAATACCACAGAAAGATTGTAAGAGCCAGAGGACCAGGACATGTACTAGGAAATAATGTCTTCTAAATATGAGAGAGGAGCAGCATCCAAGAAAGTCTCAATAATATTATTGCTTAAATAATACCTTTAAAATGACAACACAAGTTAACATACTGATGCAGGTGGAAAGTTTTATAAGGGCTCCATTCTAGCTGTAGAGCTCCCACATTTTATAAGGCTCCATTCTAGCTGTAGAGCTCCCACATTTTATAAGGCTCCATTCTAGCTGTAGAGCTCCCACATTTTATAAGGCTCTATTCTAGCTGTAGAGTTCCCACAACTAATAGCTGTTGAGAGAATCAGGGTTTTATCCAGGTTCTCAGCTCCCAGGTAGTCAACACTAAACACATTGCCTAAATTACTTTTCTATTGCTGTGGTAAGATGCCATCACCAAGGCAATTTATTAAAGAAAGAGTTTAAAGTGGTTATAGTTTTATGTAGTTAGAGTCCATGGCCATCATGGTAGGGAACTTGGCAGCAGAAATACAGGCATAATGTAGCTGAGAGCTCACATCTTGAGACAAAACCATTAGACAGAGAAAGATAATTGAGAAGAGTGTGGTCGCCTTAAGATCAGCCTCCAGTGACATACTTCCTCAAACAAGGCCACAACTCTTAGTGTGTGTCAAACAGTACCATCAACTTGGAACCAAGTGTTCAGAGGTATGAGCCTCTGGGGGACATTCTCACTTAAACTACCATACACATTTCATATGAATAAAAGTAAATGGGCTCTGTGAGGGGTGTGTGTGTGTGTGTGTATGTGTGTGTGTGTGTGTGTGTGTATGTATATGTATGTATGTGTAATAATATAATAGCAAAAACAAAAGAAGAGATCATGAATTAGAGAAGTTCTGGATGGCATATATAGGAAGAATTAGAAAGAGAAGATATGATATAAATACAGTATTTACATGTTAAATTCTCAAAAAATTACATAAGACAAGTTACTCCTCTAAAGACTTCCTCCTCCTTCAATATCGTCACTGTATCTGCTCAATTTTCTTTTTATAAAAAAAGTCATGATATTTCTTAATTTAGCTCAGACTATGTTTTAAATACTAACCTACAAGATATTGTATTTGTGAAAAGCCTTTAATGAGAAACAGCCTTACATCTGTTGAGAGAACTTAAATTCAGTTTTCTCTTTTCATCTTCGCATTTTTCTTTAACTTCTTATGCTTTAGTGAAGGACAGGAGATTTTAGTGGTGGTTTTGAGAAAGCAGACATAGGGTACTGTCTTAGTTAGGCTTTTATTGATGTGAACGGACACCACGAGCAAGGCAACTCTTATAAGGACAACATTTAATTGGGGATGGCTTACAGGTTCAGAGGTTTAGTCCATTATCATCAAGGCAGGATCATGGCAGCATCCAGGTAGGCATGGTGCAGGAGGAGCTGAGAGTTCTACATGTTCATCTGAAGGCTCCTAGTGGAAGACTTGCTTCCAGGCAGCTAGGTTGAGGGTATTTAAGCCCATCCCCACAGTGACAAATCTACTCCAACAAGGCCATACCTCCTAATAATGCCACTCCCTGGGCCAAGTATAAACAAATCAACATAGGTACTAAGACAAAACTTTACATAGAAAAAAGGTCAAATAAAATTATCCATCTATTCACAAAGAATATGAAAAGAAAAGAACCTCCTGTTTTCCCATGGCAATACCAAGTTATGTAGTTTATTTTTATCTTTGGATATAAATCAAAGATTTGCTCAAATAGACTCAAGGCAATAAGTCTGGATGTCTTTATTATGTCTTAGAAAGGCTGAGAAGATCTAGTTCCACAGATTTTAGTGAGTTATAAATAAGCTATTTACAGAAATATGTAGTGGTAGGTTCTGTCAAAATAAAATTAACTAATATTAATATAAATACTATAATACAATGAGTCTCTTTTATTTATATCCATTTAGTATTACTATCTGAATTCAGATAGTAAAACACAATAACACATTTCTACAATCTCATATATAAAAAGAAATCACAAACTTTATTATAGAATAAACTCAACTAATTACAAATGAAATATTGTGAAATAATTTTTTATTAAAAAACATGTACATGCAATGTATTTTGACCATGCTCTTCTCTCCCACAACTTCTCCCAGATCTTCTGCCTCCTATCGAGCTAACTTCATATTCCTTTTCTGTCTTAAACCCCACCCAAAAGATAAGAATCAGCTGGGCAGAAGTGGTGCACACCTTTAATCCCAGCAGAGGCAGGCAGATTTCTGAGTTTAAGGCCAGCCTGGTCTACAGAGTGAGTTCCAGGACAGCCAGGGCTATACAGAGAAACTCTGTCTCGAAAACAAAAAAAAAAACAAACAAGATAAAAATTAAACTACACAAAATCTACTAGGACAAAAATGCAAATGTAAATTTACAAACAAATTGATTATGTTTTTTGTTGGCCAATGATTTCTGTGAATGGGGCCTGCCCTTGAATGTAGTTGGAATATACATGAAAACTCCACTGAACAAAATTGATTATACTTTTCCAATGGGTATCAATTGAAAACAGCTTCTTGATTAGTGATAGAATGTTGTATTTACTTCTGCTTCTACATGCTGAGATTTTTGTGTTATTAAACCTGTGCATATTTTGTGTATCTGTGAGTTTGTGTGTATATCAGCCCTGCTAGAACACACTGTTTTCTTTGAGTCATCTACCACCTCTGGCTTTTATAATCTTTGTGCCACCTCTTCTTTATAGATCTCTGAGTCTTGAGGGGTTTAATAAAGATATCATGTAGGAATAAGTGTTCCAAAGTCTTTCATTCTCTACATCGTGTCCAGGTGCAGTTCTCTATGAGAGTTTCCATTGGCTGTAACAAGAAGTTTCTCTGGTGTGGTGTACTGATCTACAGGTATAGCAACATATAATTATCAGTCATTTCATTGCTCTGTTCCTTTACTAGAATAATAGTAGTAGGCTTTCTCCTATGCCCATGAACTGCCAGTCTCATATTGTTGACTATTTTAGCAGTGCCAGATTTGGGTTCAATGTCATGGCATTGGCCATAAATTTAATAAAAAAGGTGCATGTAGAGGGCGTTAGCTACTCCCATGAAATTTATGCCACCATTCCACCCTTACATCTTTAGACAGTTTGTGGTTGTAGATTGCAGTGTTTGTAGCTGAGTGATATTGATAATCACATTTTTTCCTACAGTTCTGTGCAAAGTTCTTTTCAGTAACATGAATACAAAGAGGAGATAAAGCTTCAACTTTTCCATGTTTGGTGACATAGCTAAGTGATATCTTTACTTTTTTGTTGTTGCTGTTGCAGTTGTGTATGTTCTAGATACTAACCTTCTGTCAGATGTATAATTGGACAACTTGATCATGGTGGGTAATCTTTTTGATGTGTTCTTGAGTTTGGTTTTCATATATTGTATTGAGAAATCTCACATCTATGTTTGCATACATGTATATTCATATGTAAATATATATATATATATATATATATATATATATATATCCTCATTCTCTATAATTTTACCAACATGTATGTTTTCAGGGATGACCATTGCTATTATCATGTCTGAAGAAGACTATTTCTCCCACTTTTCGCAGTCCTTAGTTGTCTGTAGTTCTTTGTGTAGGGTTTATTTCTGGTAGTTTTTTATTTCCAGAAAACTTAGCCAGAGTATTGCTGTTGTCCTTGTTCAGCACATGTTTAGGCAGTGATGTTGGTGAGACTTACAGATATAGTTTCTGAAATTTCTTGGAGACACAATTTTGTAGCCAACACTTGATTCTCTGACCCTTACAATCTTTCCATCCCTTCTTCCACAGGATTCCTAAGCTATAGGTTAAGGAATTGCCTTTAACTGCTTCTTTCCAATACTACTCTACTTTGAAATGAGTCTTGATTTGGCAATATCTTAAAGTTTTTTAACCTCATTTCATATGAATCTGCATAACTCTTTTTGGTAATGAGTTTTACATCAATTTAATACAAATTATTTAATTTTCCCAATTGAGAAACTCTTAAACTACATTTAGGTTTAATTCTTACAATGACATTGGATATCTTTTCATATACAAGTTCATGAAAATGTCCATAAAATTTCCTAAAATAGAATTCTGATTCAAAAGATATAGTAATAGAATTTTTTAAAAAAATCCTCCATTACTCAAAAAAACAAACAAAAAAATCCTCCATTAAAACTTAATCCCATGATTTTTCCTACTGTCTCTCCTCAACCTCCATCAGACTTCTGAACCATACAGACAGGTGCAGGTTGTCCTCTGAAAGGTTCCATCCAGCAGCTGACTTAGACAGACACAGACACCCACAGCTAAATAGTGGATGGATCTTGGGAACTCTTATGGGTGAATAGGAGGATGGATTGCAGGCCCAGAAGAGGATAGGAACTCCACAGAAAAACCAACAGAATCAACTAACATCGAACCTTGGGGCTCTCAGAGTCTGAACCACCAACCAAAGAACATACACAGGCTGAACCTAGGCCTCCCTGCTCATGTGTAGTAGATGTACATTTGACATCCATGTGGGTCCTGACCAACTGGAATAAAGGATATCCCAAAAGCTGTTGCCTGTCTGTAGAATAGGTTTTACTAGCTATACTGCCTTGTCTGGCCTCAGTTGGAGAAGATGTGTCTACCCTCACAGAGACTTGAAGTGCCTGGGGGGTGCGATATCCAGCAAGACCCCATCCTCACAGAGGAGAAGGGGAGGGAGGATGGAAGTAGGATTGTGGGAGGAGGTGACTGAGAGGGGACAGTTAGTGGGATGTTGAGTAAACAAGTTTAAATAATTAAATTAAATCAAAAATCTAAGTTCCAGTGTCTTAGTTAGGGTTTCTATTCCTGTACAAATATCATGACCAAGAAGCAAGTTGGGGAGGAAAGGGTTTATGCAGCTTATACTTCCATGTTGCTGTTCATCACCAAAGGAAGACAGGACAGGAACTTACACAGAGCAGGAACTTGGAGGCAGGAGCTGATGCAGAGATCATGGAGGGATGTTACTTACTGGTTTGATTCCCCTGGCTTGCTCAGCTTGCTTTCTTATAGAACTCAAGACCACCAGCCCAGGGATGGTACTACCCACAAGAGGCCCGCCCCCCCCTTGATCACTAATTGAGAAATGCCTTATAGTTGGATCTCATGGAGGCACTTTCTCAACTGAAGCTCCTTTCTCTGTGATAACTCCAGCTTGTGTTAAGTTGACACAAACCAGCCAGTACATCCAGTTTATTCAATCACTATATAGGACTAGACCCTTCTTGAACATATATCAAACTGGATATTGCTAATTTTTTATGTTTTAATATTCTAATTTTGTTAATAATTTGTATTATTTTATTTTAGAGACCTTAGAGTGCTATATGCTAAATGTGGATCTTAAGTAATAGAGTCTGTATGAGATAGAAGGTAGTTCATATTCAATGCCACTGGAATATATATGGAGAAGTTAGTATTCAAATCCTGATGTTCATGTCCAAAGCTCAATATGTCAGTCAGATTTCTTGAGCCATGACAAAATATCTGAGAAACTCAACTTGAAAGAAGGTCAAATTTATTTGGGGCATTACAGAAGAGCATGCATTGGGCAAACAGAAGCTTATCTAATGGTAAACATTAGTAAACAAAGGACAAGGGATGGGAAAGAGGGGAGAAAAGGCTGCCCCAAAAGAAAAGGAAAGGAAAGGAAAAACAAATGAACAAATATCCATCAAACTCTAAACAAAAACAAACACAAAAAGCTATGGAGTCTGTTGTAAGTTGGTGAACTGCTCTTGAAAGTGAGGTCTTCCTTCTGAGAGGTCAGCTGGGGAACTTTGAGATATTCCACCAGGGTCCCCTTCCCCCTCCAAGTACATGGACACCCCTCCCCTCCTGGAAGAAACAGACTAGAAACCACGTAGGTTGGAAGGGAGGGGCTGATTAAACCCCTGCTACCTCATTCCCTAAAGACCAATCAGTTTGAAAGTCATACTGTTCTGCCAATCACATTGTGCCTAATGGTGGCTGCTTTAAAATCCTATATAAGGTCCCTGAACAGGCTACTCGAGGTCACTCTCCTGTCTTGGTATTCAGAGCATCCTCAGCATGCAGATAAACCAATAAATTTCTCTTGCATTTTGCATCAATTCCTAACTCCATGTGTTCACTCAGAGGGTCTCAGATAAATTAAGGCTCACCCAGAGTCTTACATAAAGTGCATTGGCCAGGAATCAACCCTCTGTGGAGATGCATCGGAGAGCAAGGGATTGGAGAAATGGCTTGAGCAGGTAACCTTGATCATCTCAATGTTTGTTTGTTTGTCTCAGTCTGTGTCTGTAAGTCTGTTTAAAAGTTTTGCTTGCAAGCTTCAGGGGGCTCAGAGAGCCCACAGTGTTTGGAGTGGTCAAGTGTGGTGGGCAGACATGCCTTAAAGTTGCAACTGCGGGGTGGGGTGTGGGGGTCTGGAGGACGATTCAGGCCCCCATGGAAGGAATCAAGAGGGCTCCTCCTTCTGGATCTGGCTTCTGCTGATGTGGCAGGGCCACCTGGTTTCTAGGTCCATGGAAGGGATGAACTGCGTGTTGGTAGTTTACACCCACCACCCGTGGCAGGGGTGGCAGGGTGGAACTGTCTGTAACTGAGCGCAGCTGGAGCTGGCTGGGAAAGTGTTCTACGTCCATGGAAGGGACTAATCTGTTCTGCATCTGTGGAAGAGACAAACTGTGTATTGGTTGTTTACACCGGTGCCCATGGCAGGGGCGAGCTGGAGTGAACTGTCTGTTAATTGTTTTCTGTTCTAATTGTTTTGTGTTCTGTGTTCTTAAGACTTAAAACTGATTGACAATGGGTTTGTTTGTTTGTTTGTTTTTTGGACGTCGGACAGATCCATCCAGTTAAACATGGGAAAGTTAGAGAAAGAGAAGAAAACAACGGAGGGGAGAGGGTGGTTGCTCAACGGAGGAGGAGTCATGTGGTGGTTCAAGCATTGAACCTTAAAGAGACATAGGAGCAGACTCAGCTCAGTGGCTCTGTGGTCCCCTGCTGTGAACAAAGACAAGATGATTGCCCAGAGGCAAAAAGCCAGACAGTAAAAGCTGCCTGCTTCCTACAAGCATGTAATCATGGGACAGAATTTTAAAGATTGGTATAATAAAGTCCTGCAAGATATATCATATTCTTTGAACATGGGCTCCATGGGAATTTTGGGTTAATATGCTGGCATGACAAATTAGAAAAAGCCTAGGAATAGGTCCATACAGTATTTGTGTAGTTTACTTCATTTGTTTTAAACTGTTTTAATTATCAAAATGGGTGTGATTTTAAGTTTTGTAATTGTTGTATTATTCCTCTGGGAGAGAGGTCAAGCTAAAAGTTTTCCTAGTTACTGGCTAAAGGACATGCTGATTTGGGAGAAAGGCACTGTCTTTCTGGTTTTATAAAAGGTGATTAGACTCTACACATCGTCCAGAGTTATATGAATCAGATTTGATAGAGGGAAACCCCCTAAAGAACTAGATTCAAGAAAATCAAAAAAAGATAAACATTCTTTGTGCCATCCTTCACATGGCACAAATAAAGACTTATTATTGGTTATTATTAAAATTGACTCATCAAAAAGAGACTGCCTTTACAAACTGATTTTAGATTATTAAGCATATGAGCTAATTACTAGATAGCAAATTCATAGCTCTGAGTTAATTATTAGGGTGTTTTCAAGGTAATTTAATTAAAAATAGCTGGGAATAGTTAAAGAACAACAGTGTAGATCATTGTGCATAGATAGATAGTTTTCAACAATGTCTGAAATCCACAGAATATGATATCATTCTCAGAATTCTGACAGGATTGAAGACTGATTGTAGTCTCATAGCCAACCCAAGCTGTTAGTATTGAGAAAGATGATATAGACTTGAGAGGATGGTTTCCAGATGGTGTACAGGCTAGACCAGGACATAGCAGGTGTGGAACTGTAAGACTTTGTAAGTTAGGATATATAGATGGCAGATGGACTGGGCGTTAGGTGTACCTTATACTTTATAAATTACAGAATGTTAATACTTGTGCTCAATTTATATCTGAGAGAAAAGAGCCTTTTAATTGGACAAAAAGGAGCTGTCTGTAGGCAGGGCAGGTGAAAGATAAGGCTAGAGCCTGTGATTTGGTAGAAAAAAAAAAAAAAGGCAGGCTGAGAGTTTTAGAGTGGGGACAAAGACAAACAAGGAGGGAGAAAATCTAGTAGCAGGCCCCATCCCACCTCATAGATATAGGCCTTTCTTCTCCAAGACCTGCCTCACAGGTGCTTGCCATCAGGAAAAAAGAAGCTCTGGAGGACAGATCCAGACCTGAGAAGAAATCAATCCTCCAAGACCCTTCAACAGTGGACCTGTTACTCCAAGACTCTCCTCCTCCGTATCCTCTTACCCTGACCCTACTAGCACCAGCACTGGTCCCAGGACCCACAGCCCATAGGGGACTGGGGCTGTTGTACCCCCATTTACCGAAGGGAAGAGCAGGAGGTTCCAAGGGGCCAATTAATCTCTCTAAAACTGTCCTATTTACTCATCAGCCCACCTAAAATGAAGTTAGAAAGGATGCCCCCTCAGACACCATTGATTGACCAGGCCGTCATTGACATCAGGCTTTTCTTGACAATGGCAGAAGGTAAGGGGCACCTGACCTGAAAGTCCATCACCAGACTCCGTTGGCAGGTCTCAAGGGGGCTGCTTGAGATAACAGAAAAAAAGCTTCAGAGGCTAGAAAGACAGGGTAGGCCATTAAGAGAGTTAGTGCAGGTTGCTGAGAAAGTCTACCACAACAGGGAGACAGAGAAAGAGAAAGAGCAGAGAAAGAGAGAGAGAAAAAAAAAGCGGCAGGGAAAAAAATCTACAAGAAGTCTTGACATTCAGCCAAGGACAAGGAAGTAAGCTCAGGCAGGAATCTAATCTCAGGCTAGAACAGGGAAGAAAGTTCAGGCAAAAATTTTAATTTTAGGGTGGAACAGAAGAAGTAGGCTTCAGATGAGAATCTGATTTGGGGCTTGGACAAGAAAGTAGGCTCAGATATTTCGGTCATCCTGACACGCCCTCAGAAACAGCGATCACAGAAATGATCACGGACTTTTGCTTATTGCCTTGCTCATTCCTTGGCTATTTGTGTTTATTGTATTGCAACCTAGAACTGACCTTATTGCTTGCATGTAATTAAAATGGTATAAAAGCAGATTGGAAAAAAAAAAATACCTGCCTTCAGATTCAGAAATGACTGAGGCTATTGGGCCTAAGAGTATCCTAACAAAAGCTGGGAGCAAGAAATCCCAGGCCTTGAGAAAAGTGCCCCCAAGCGGCAAAAGGTGTTAGCCCTGAGTGAAGACAGTGATTAGGGTAGACCTTCTCCCTGATCCCAAGGTAACTCTGAGAGTGGAAGAAAAACCCACTCAATTCTTGGTGGACACAGGGGCTCAACACTTGGTCCTCCAATCCGATGGCCCCATTTCAAGAAAAGATCTTAGGTCCAAGAAGCCATTGACACCAAAATGTATTCATGGACTACCCAAAGAACAGTAAACCTAAGGATGGGCCGGGTATCCCATTCATTTAGGGTTACCCCAGACTGTCCGTACCCTCTGTTGGGGCAAGACATACTCTCCAAAATGGGGGCCCAGATACATTTCCCACCTGACGGGCCACAACCAGCTGGCTCAAAAAGAGAGACCTCTCCAACTGACCCCTGCCAAAAGCTGAGGCTACCTGGTTTACAGACGGAGCAGTTTTCTCCATGAAGGTCAGAAACAAGCAGGTGCTGCTGTAGTGGACAGCACAAATGTCATCTGGGCGGAACCTCTATCCCATGACACATTGACACAAGAAGTAGAGCTAACTGCCCCACCAAGGCCTTAGAACTTGGAGCCTGCAAGAAAATCAACATCTACACAGATAACAGGTATGCCTTTGCCACATCTCACAACCACAGAACTATATGCTAAGAGAGAGAACTGCTCACACCAGAGGAAACAAACAAGAAATCCTGGATCTCTTAGATGTCCCAATGAAGCTGGTAACCATGAGTATTATTCATGCCCAGGACATCAGGAAAAAAAAGTCAGTGGCCCAGGCAATAACCAGGGAGATCTAGTGGCTCAAGAAGTAGCTATGCAGGAGCCTATCCTGGTTATGGTCTTACAAAAAACACCTGTTGGGAAATGGGACTGGACTAAGGGATGGACCAACATAGAATACACTGAAGAAGAAAGGACTCAGATTGTTAGCCATCCTACCAACTATCACCTAGAGAAGAAAAGGAAATGGCACAAAAAACAAACAAACAAACAAACAAACAAACTATGCTTCCCAGAAAGCAAGCAAAAGATTTACTAGGCCAAATGCACAAATGGATTTGTTTAGGAGATAAAAAACTTGTCCAAACAGTTAAGGGAATATATATATATGAATGACTCAAGTGTGAATGACTCTAGAACAGTGTAAGGTATGCCATCAAATGAATGTTTATGCAGCCAAGAATAAACAGAGCAAAAAACCTAGGGGAGAACAGCCTAGAGTATGTTGAGAGGTCGATTTTTACAGAAGTTAAGCCAGGAAAATGTGGTTACAAAAACCTTCAGGTGTTCATGGATACTTTCTCTAGATGGCTTGAGACATTCTCCACCGAGCAGGAAACAGCTGCCAAGGTATCCAAGAAACTATTAGAAGAAATTTCCCCGAGGTTTAGAGTACCCAAGACAAGTAGATAAGAATGGTTCTGCTTTTGTCTCTCAGGTAAGCCAGGGTTGGCAAAAGTATTGGAGACAGATTAGAAACTTCCTTGTGAGTACCGTCCCCAAAGGTCAGGGCAGGTAGAGAGACCTTAACTAAATTGACCTTGGAGGCTGGCTCAGACTGGATGGTGCCCCTCCCCTTGGCCCTGTTCCAAGCTCAGAACACCCCCTAGCATTTTAACCTTACCCCTTTTGAGATCCTGTGTGGTACCCCAACTCCCTTGGTGTACACTGGGCTCTCCCAAGAGGTATCCCACAGCATGAGATTTGGCCCAAACTGTCTGCCTTAGATGCTCCAGGGATGCCAGAGACCCCTCACAGCTTCCAGACTGGTGACAGGATCTATGTAAAGAGACATCAGGCATAGTCACTGGAACCCAAATGAAAGAGACCCTTCCTAGCATTGTTGACTGCTCCCACAGTCCTCAAGGTGGACAGTATTGAGGCCTTGGTGTATGCTTCCCATGTGAAACCTGCAGATGCCCCACCCCCCAAAGACCCCCACTGGATGGTACAGAGATAGATGGTCTGCTCAAGCTCAAGATCACTAGACCTTTATCATGACTGTTTGTAGTACCTTTAGACAGCACTCACAGTCTCCCTTCTGTTGTGGTTGGGGGTGGCTGGGACAGCCACCAAGACCTCCACTTTGGTCTTACAAAGGAAAAATTATGACAGTCTGAGGGCAATCATTAATTTAGATATAAAAAAAATTAGAAGCTTCCATCAGTCATCTTAAGGAATCACTGACTTCATTATCAGAAGTAGTACTATGGAATAAAAAGAGATTAGACTTAATTTTTCCTCCAGCAAGGAGGGTTATGTGCTGCCTCAGCTAAAGAGTATTGCTTTTATATAGACCATTCTGGGGTTGTTAAAGATTCAATGGCCAAGGTGAGAGTAGGGTTAGCCGAGAGAGAGAGAGAGAGAGAGAGAGAGAGAGAGAGAGAGAGAGAGAGAGAGAGAGAGAGAAAGAAAGAAAACAGAGTCAGGGCTGGTTCAAGTCTTGGTTTAACCTCTTAGTTAACAGCCCTCATATCTACCTTGTTAAGATCGATTGTTCTCCTGCTATTGTTGACTTTTGGCCCCTATATTTTGAACCACTTGGCTGCTTTTGTTAAGGAATGAATAGGTGCAGTACAGCTAATGATCTTATAGCTATCAACAATAGCTTCAAGATTGAAGCCCAAGAAAAAAGGGGGAATAAGAGGTCAGCTGGGGAACTTTGAGATATTCCACCAGGGTCACCTTCCCCCTCCAAGCACATGGGCACCCCTCCCCTCCTGGAAGAAACAGGTTAGAAACCACGTAGGTTAGAAGGGAGGGGCTGATTAAGCCCCTGCTACCTCATTCCCTAAAGACCAATCAGTTTAAAAGTCACACTGTTCTGCCAATCACATTGTGCCTAATGGCGGCTGCTCTAAAATTAGGTCCCTGAACAGGCTACTCGAGGTCAATTTCCTGTCTTGTTATTCAGAGCATCCTCAGCATGCTGATAAATCAATAAATTTCTCTTGCATTTTGCATCAATCCCCGACTCCATGTGTTCACTCAGAGGGTCTCAGGTAAGTTAAAGCTCACCCAGAGTCTTACACTTCCAATGTTTGATAAACCTATTGTCACTCCATTAGAAAAAAGAGATTTTCCCCTTCCTAGCAAGTATAAGTGACAGTTCATACTTTCACCCTAGAGGCTAGGTTTTTATCCATTCACTATTTTATTAATAAAATAAAACAAAAATTAAAAGATCAAAGTTAGACAATAAAAACTAACAAAAGAAAGGGAGCCCATGAGAAGGCTTAAGAATCAGAGACTCATTTGTTTATACACTCAGAAATCCTATATATAAAAAGAAGCATTAAACTGGAAGCCATAATAAAAGTGCAGACGATGTGGTTCAGATCTATACAGGTATTGTAGATGCTGCTTAGACTCTGTGAGTTATGAGCTTTGCTGAGTTTGTTTAGAGGGTCCTGTTCTCTTGGTGATCTTCATGCCCTTTAGCCCTTACACTCTTTATGCCTCCTCATCCAAGAATTTCCCTGAGATCTGAGGGGAGGAATTAGATGTAAACATCCCATTTAGTGCTGAGTGTTCTAAGATCTATCACTTTCTGGGTAATGTCTGTCTGTGGGTCTCTATATCTGTTACCATCTGCTGCCTGAGGAAGCCTCTCTGATGATGACCAAATAAGGCACTGATTTATGAGTATAGCAGAATATTTTTAGGAGCCATTTCACCACTATATTTTTGTAGACCAGTATTATTTAGTTTTAACTTAGGTCCCTGGTTAATCTAGTCTTGAGTTCTTCATACCTAAGCAGCATCAAGTATGGAATTTGTCTCAGAGAATGGGTCTTAAGTCAAATCAGTTATTGGTTACTCCCACAAGCTTTGTGCTAACATTGCACTAGCATTTTTTACGGGCAGTACATCATTCTAGATGAAAGCATTTGTGGCTGACTTGATGTCTATGTTTCTCTTTTGGTGGCATGTAGAATTCCTTCCAGTTCAAAAGACACTAGAATATAAGAATGAAGACTCTATACAGGCACTCAGTTGATGTCTTCATACTCAATAAGTTGTGTAAGTGTTGTTTTCAGTAAAGAAGTCTTTTTTCCAGTTTGAGGAAAGTGACCTACAATCTTGGCACAGATATGGCTGTTTGTGGATTTCCATGGGGCCCCTTTGGCCAATAAATCAATTAGATGTAATCAATCCCTATATTGGAAGCTTTAGTGACAAGAGATGGCCAGCTGGAACTTTGTCTCCTCACAACTTGGAGGCTTTAAAAAAATACTTGTGGCCTTAAAGCTACCACTCTATAGAATTAAGCAAGAGGAAGCCCTGCCTATGAGCTCTGTGGGTTTTTGAAGCTTCATCAGACTAGGAGGCTAAATGGAGGTTCCATTTAATGTTATTTGACTGGTAAGATTCTGTTGTTATTCCAGCCAAAATCAAGTAATTTTGTGATATTTCTAAGTCTGTGATATCATCTTATATGTTTTCTTCATTCAAACCACAAATAAATCACCTATTCTTTCTAGGCTATCTACATAAACTTCCATCAATCCTTAGGAGGGAAATGTCCTATGGCAAAATAAATTAGAATTATTTAGAGCTCATTTTGCATAACTTTCACATGTGGAGTTTCTTAATTAAAGGTTTAAAGATGTTAACCACCTAGATGTGAATTATATATTATTTATTCAGGTTTTTGTCTTAGTTTATATAAAACTTATATACCAATGAGGCCAGTAAGCTAGCTGAGCACTAAAGTCACTTGCCACCAAACCTGATCAACTACTTGAATTTAATTGCTGAAACCAAGAGGTGGGAGGAGAAACGCATACTTAGGCCTGCATTGTGTACTAGGTAACTGAAAAGAAGATAAAATCTTGACGTCTCTGCCTTCATATTACATGTCTGCTTTTGTGCTGTAACCTTCCATACATCTCTGTTTCTATTTTGACTTTCTGACTTGTTCTTTCTTGGATTTATTCTCTCTTGTAGTAACTTTGGATTCCAGCCAAATATGTAACTTATGACAAGAGTTGAATCAACCCTTTAGCAGCAGCAACTTCTGTGTGTGTGACTAATGCTGAGACCATGACACACCAGACTATACCCTATCAATACCAGTTTACAACCCTTGGCCCATACTGTGTCACTAAGAATGATTGATCAGCCCCTAATGAAAATAGACTTCTAGTTACTATCTAGACTGTTGGATTCTCACTAATTGTACCACATTTAGTACAAATACCTTTCCTGTAATCACAACTCTTCATCTCTTCAAATGATCCATTGAACTCAAGAGTTGTATAGCTTAGGAATCGGGTAAAAGGGTGATTATAGTTCTTTGTCTGCTTCTCATTCTGGAATTGACTTTGCAAGCAAAACTAACATAATGCCTTTATGTCAAATCCAGACATCTAATATAAGAGTCTTCCAGGCTCATTTATGTTTTATATTTAGACTCAGCTGAAAGTCAGAACGTTCTAAGTTTCAAGAATGGAATACGCATTGATGCCCATTCACATTGGCTCTTAATTTTCTTTCTCCTCCATCAAAGTTGAGGCAATTTGTATAATTTCATTCTCTCTGTGTGTGTCTCTGTCTCTGTCTCTCTCTCTCTCTTGCTCTCTCTCTCTCTCGCTCTGTGTGTGTGTGTGTGTGTGTGTGTGTGTGTGTGTGTGTACGTGTGTGTATCAGTCTGTCTCTCTGTCTTGTCTTGGTCTCTCTGTTTGTCTGTCTGTCTCACTTTATCTTTCTCTCCCTCCTTCCCTTCCCCCTCTCTCCCTGAAAATTCTTTAAAATGTTGTATGAAAACATTTCACTTTCTAGACCTCCTGGAGTTTGGCTGCCAGCCTTAATAACCAAAAGGAAAACATAAATTTAGTTGTCAGCTAAGCCCATTACCTTTAGATCCCTGCCCTTCCTCCAGGGATTTCTTTGACCAAAAGTTAAATAAAGACTTGAAAAATAAATACCAACCTAATAAGCTTTCCTCAACTCTCTGGTCACCTTTTATCTATGACTAAAACCCTATAAGAAGACCAAGGCCCTACAGATCTAAGCAGACTTCAAGAACACTGCACTTTCCACAAATATTCTTTCCCTCTAGCCCACAAGTCTGTCCTGCATTCTCATCACAGCATTTTTTAAACAATGTATTTTAAATCACATAAAAGAAAAGGAGCATCTATATTCTCTTTAGATTTTCTCTTTCACGTATTACTTCCTTAAATCCTGGCCCCAGTCTCTCAGGCATTCTAACCCAGCTCTATACCTCATATTTGTAACCAATAGCTGCCGTAGAATATTGAGACTCAGGTATTTAGGTCACTCCCTCTGTTTAGAGATCCTCCCTTCCTTGTTCCTGTTCTTGGCTGGGAGAACCTCAATTTGAAGTATTGGCCAGAACAGGATTTTAACCACTCTCAGGCTTTTCTCCTGTAGAATTGCTCACATCCCTGAGGCCAGAAGTGGAATAAATGATTTGGAAACAGACGGGTAACAACTGACATATCCCATAGTACCATAAAAAGGATTTCACTGTGGAACCTTGGAGATGAGAGGACTGAATCTTGAGTTCCAAAGAGTCAGGATATGCCCTAGTTTGAGGCTTTTCATGGCTCCACCATTGGTTATGGGCTATGTCATTTGTTCCTGCTGGTCAATGATGTCAACCACAAAAGTATCACTGCATGCCTCTGCAGTAGTTATTTTTTCCCTCAATTTTCTAAGATTTTCCAAGGCTTCAGGTCCATTCTGAAGCATAAGACAAAAGCCTGGGTAAGAATCTAAAACAGATATGCCTAATGTAAATGAGCTTAGCCTTCATCTCTTTTCTGCCTTGTTCTTTAAGGAACAATATAAGGAGCGTGTTTTAAATGAGGCAAAACAGAAATGACAGTGTGTGTTTGTGTGTGTGCGTGTGTATACATGAATAGTCATATGCATTTACACATGTATAAAATCAGAATACAGTCAGTTTGTACCAGTTAGAGAAGTCTGCAAGGAATGAATTGGTTTGTTTGTTTATTTATTTTGGACAAATGTTTCTGAGTCATTGTTACCAGGATCTTAACATCTTTTTTTTTTTTCAATTTGTATAAAATTTATTCATTTTTTACATTCAAAAGCTTATTTATTTATTTATTTTGTTTGTTTGTTTGTTTTGTTTTTTCTTTTCTTTTCTTTTTTATTTATTTATTTTTTATATTTTCATATTTTATTTACATTTCAAATGTTTCCCCCTTTCCAGATCTCCCCTTTGGAACCTCCCATTCCCTCCACCCTCCCCCTGCCTCTATGGGGATATTCTCCAACCCACCTCCCACCCCAACCCCCATCTACTCTCCTCTTCCCTCCTTGATATTCTCCTATACTGGGGGATATAACACTCTCAGGCCCAAGGACCTCTCCTCCCCCTGACAGGTAACAAGACCCTCCTCTGCAGTCTTTGTGGCCAGCACTATGGGTCCCTCCATGTGTATTCTTTAGTTGGTGGATCAGTCTCCAGAAGTATGGGGGGTCAGGCCAGTTGCCAGTGTTGCTACCTCCCTGGGGCTGCACACTCCCTCAGCTACTTCGGTCCTTTCTCCAAGGCCTCCATCTGGGACCTAGTACTCAGTACTACTGTTCCTGTGAAGTGACTCTTGCGTATTTCAAACTTTTAGGCTAATAACCTCTTAACAGTGAGTACATACCATGTTCATTCTTTTGTGACTGTGTTACCTCGCTCAGAATGATGTTTTCAAGATCCATCCATTTGTCTACAAATTTCATGAAGTCATTGTTTTTAATAGCTGAGTAGTATTCCATTGTGTAAATGTACCTCATTTTCTGTATCCATTCCTCTGTGGAGGGACATCTGGGTTGTTTCCAGCTTCTGGCTATTATAAATATGGCTTCTATGAACATAGTGGAACATGTGTTTTTATTACATGTTGGAGCATCTTCTGGGTATATGCCCAGGAGTGGAATAGCTGGGTCCTCAGGCAGTATTATGTCCAATTTTCTGAGGGTCCACCAAACTGATTTCCAGAGTGGTTGTATCAACTTGCATTTCCACCAGCAATGGAGGAGTGTTCCTCTTTTTCCACATCCTCGCCAACATCTGCTGTCACCTAAATTTCTAATCTTAGCCATTCTGACTGGTTTGAGGTGGAATCTCAGGGTTGTTTTGATTTGTATTTCCCTGATGACTAAGGATGTTGAGCATTTCTTTAGGTGCTTCTCGGCCATTCGAGTTTCCTCAGTTGAGAATTCTCTGTTTAGCTCACTTCCTCATTTTTTGATAGGGTTATTTGTATCTCTGGAGTCTAGCTTCTTGAGTTCTTTGTATACATTGGATATTAGCCCTCTATCAGATGTAGGATTGGTAAAGATCTTTTCCCAATCTGTAGGTTGCCGTTTTGCCCTAATTACAGTGTCCTTTGCCTTACAGAAGCTTTGTAATTTTATGAGGTCCCATCTGTCAATTCTTGACCTTAGAGCACAAGCCACTGGTGTTCTCTTCAAGAACATTTCCCCTGTGACCAAGTGTTCGAGGCTCTTCCCTACTTTCTCTTCTATTAGATTCAGTGTATCTGGTTTTATGTGAAGGACCATGATCCACTTGGACTTGAGCTTTGTACAGGGAGATAGGAATGGATCAATTCACAATCTTCTACATGTAGACCGCCAGTTGATCCAGCACCATTTGTTGAAGATGCTGTCTTTTTTCCACTGTATGGTTTTAGCTCCTTTGTTGAAGATCAAGTGACCATATATGTGTGGATTCATTTCTGGGTCTTCGATTCTATTCCATTGATCAACCTGCCTGTCACTGTACTAATACCATGCAGTTTTTATCACTACTGCTCTGTAGTACAGCTTGAGGTCAGGGAGGGTGATTCCCCCAGAAGTCCTTTTATTGTTGAGGATAGTTTTTGCTATCCTGGGTTTTTTGTTATTCCATATGAATTTGAGAATTTCTCTTTCTAGGTCTACAAAGAATTGAGTTGGGATTTTGATGGGAATAGCATTGAATCTGTAGATTGCTTTTGGCAGGATGGCCATTTTAACTATGTTAATCCTGCCAATCCATGAGCATGGGAGATCTTTCCATCTTCTGAGGTCTTCTTCAATTTCTTTCTTCAGAGACTTGAAGTTCTTGTCATACAGATCTTTCACTTGTTTAGAGTCACACCAAGATATTTTATATTGTTTGTGACAATTGTGAAGGGTGCTCTTTCCCTAATTTCTTTCTCAGCCTGTTTATCCTTCGAGTATAGGAAGGCTACTGATTTGCTTGAGTTAATTTTGTATCCAGCCACTTTGCTGAAGTTGTTTATCAGCTGTAGAAGATCTCTGGTGGAGTTTTTCAGGTCACTTAAGTATACCATCATATCATCTGCAAATAGTGATATTTTGATTTCTTCCTTTCCAATTTGTATCCCTTTGATTTCCTTTTGTTGCCTGATTGCTCTAGCTACAACTTCAAGTACTATGTTGAATAGATAGGGAGAGAGAGGGCAGCTTTGTCTAGTCCCTGATTTTAGTGGGATTGCTTCAAGTTTCTCTCCATTTAGTTTGATGTTGGCCACTGGTTTGCTGTATATTGCTTTTACTACGTTTAGGTATGCTCCTTGAATTCCTGATCTTTCCAAGACTTTTATCATGAAGGGATGTTGAATTTTGTCAAATGCTTTTTCAGCATGTGGTTTTTTTCTTTGAGTTTGTTTATGTAGTGGATTACATTAATGGATTTCCAGATATTGAACCATCCCTGCATCCCTGAGATGAAGCCTACTTGATCATGGTGAATGATTGTCTTGATGTGTTCTTGGATTCGGTTTGCAAGAATTTTATTGAGTATTTTTGCATCAATATTCATAAGGGAAATTGGTCTGAAGTTTTCTTTTATTGTTGGGTCTTTGTGGGGCTTTGGTATCAGTGTAACTGTGGCCTCATAGAATGAATTGGGTAGTGTTCCTTCTGTTTCTATTTTATGGAATAGCTTGAAGAGTATTGGTATTAGGTCTTCTTTGAAGGTCTGATAGAATTCTGCACTGAACCCATCTGGTCCTGGGCTTTATTTGGTTTGGAGACTTTTAATGACTGCTTCTATTTCTTTGGGAGTTATGGGACTGTTTAGATTGTTTATCTGATCCTGATTTAACTTTGGTAATTGGTATCTGTCTAGAAACTTGTCCATTTCCTCCAGATTTTCCAATTTTGTTGCATATAGGCTTTTGTAGTAGGATGTGATGATTTTTTTTAATTTCCTCAGACTCTGTTGTTATATCTCCCTTTTCATTTCTAATTTTGTTATTTTGGATACTGTCTCTGTGCCCTCTGGTTAGTCTGGCTAAGGGTTTATCTATCTTGTTGATTTTCTCAAAGAACCAGCTCTTGGTTTTGTTGATTCTTTCTATAGTTCTTTTAGTTTCCACTTGGTTGGTTTCAGCCCTTAATTTGATTATTTCTTGCCTTCTACTTCTCTTGGGTGTATTAGCTTCTTTTTGTTCTAGAACTTTTGTCCCGCGCTACCGTCTCGCCAGCAAGAACGACGCGGCACACAAAGGATCCTTCTGCAGTTAAGCTTTAATGCATCTTGAGAGGGATAGCATAAGCTTGCCAAGAGTGGAGACCCCAAACAACAGAACACCCGTCCCTTATATAGGCCACAGCGCTCGCCTGGGACGTGGAGCTTCCCCGCTGGCTCCCCGCACATCAGGCCAGATGACGCCACGAGAGAGGCTGAGACTCTGAGGTGGAAAATTACCAGGTACATGCGCACTAGCCTGTTTACAACTTGTCCTCGGCCGGATGTAGGCGCCATCTTGTAATGGCGAATGTGGGTGCGACTCAGGCGGCTCCCCACAAACTTTCAGATGTGCTGTTAAGCTGTTAGTGTATGCTCTCTCCAGTTTCTTTTTGGAGGCATTCAGAGCTATGAGTTTTCCTCTTAACACTGCTCTCATTGTGTCCCATAGGTTTGGGTAAGTTGTACTTTCATTTTCATTGAATTCTAGGAAGTCTTTAATTTCCTTCTTTATTGCTTCCTTGACCAACTTATCATTAAGCAGTGCATTGTTCAGCTTCCATGTGTATGTGGGCTTTCTGTTGTTGTTGTTGCCATTGAAGACCAACCTTAATCTGTGGTGATCTGATAGGAGGCATGGGATTATTTCAATCTTCTTATATCTGTGGAGGTTTGTTTTGTGACCAATTATATGATCTATTTTGGAGAAGGTACCATGAGGTGCTGAGAAGAAGGTATATTCTTTTGATGCAGGATGAAATGTTCTATAGATATCTGTTAAACCCATTTGGTTCATAGCATCTGTTTGTTTCACTGTGTCTCTGTTTAGTTTATGTTTCCAAGATCTGTCCATTGTTGATAGTTGGGTGTTGAAGTCTCCCACTATTATTGTGTGAGGTGCAATGTGTGCTTTGAGCTTTAGTAGAGTTTTTTTTATGAAAGTGGGAGCTCTTGCATTCGGGGCATAGATGTTCAGAATTGAGAGTTCTTCGTGGTAGATTTTTCCTTTGATGAGTAAGAAGTGTCCTTCCTCATCCTTTTTGATGAATTTTGGTTGAAAGTCAATTTTATCCGATATTAGAATGGCTACTTCAACCTGTTTCTTGGGGCCATTTGCTTGGAAAATTGTTTTCCAGCCCTTTACTCTGAGGTAGTGTTTGTCTTTAATACGGAGGTGTGTTTCCTGGATGCAGCAAAATGCTGGGTCCTGTTTATGGATCCAGTCTGTCAGTCTATGTCTTTTTATTGGGGAGTTGAGACCATTGATGTTAAGAGATATTAAAGAATAGTGATTGTTATTTCCTGTTATTTTTGATGTTGTTTATATTGTTTGTGTGGCTATCTTCTTTTGAGTTTGTTGAAAGATTACTTTCTTTCTTTTTCTTGAGTGTAGTTTCCCTCTTTGCGTTGGCATTTCCCATGTATTATTCTTTGTAGGGCTGGGTTTGTGGAAACATACTGTGCAAATTTGGATTTGTCGTAGAATATTTTGGTTTTACCCTCTATGATTATTGAGAGTTTTGCTGGGTATAGCAGCCTGGACTGGCATTTGTGTTCTTTTAGAGTCTGTATGAGCTCTGCCCAGGATCTTCTAGCTTTCATAGTCTCTGGTGAGAAGTCTGGTGTAATTCTGATATGTCTGCCTTTATATGTTACTTGCCCCTTTTCCCTTACTGCTTTTAATATTCTTTCCTTGTTTTGTGTATTTGGTGTTTTGACTATAATGTGACGGGAGGAATTTCTTTTCTGGTCCAGTCTATTTGGAGTTCTGTAGGCTTCTTGTATATTTATGTTCATCTTTTTCTTTAGGTTAGGGAAGTTTTCTTCTATAATTTTGTTGAAGATATTTACTGGTCCTTTAAGTTGGGAGTCTTCACTCTCTTCTATACCTATTATCCTCAGGTTCTGTCTTCTCATTGCATCCTAGATATCTTGGATGTTTTGGTTTAGGAGGTTTTTGCATTTTGTGTTTTCTTTGACTGTTCTGTCCATGTTTTCTATGGTATCTTCCGCACCTGAGATTCTCTCTTCTATCTCTTGTATTCTGTTGGTGATGCTTGCATCTAAGACTCCTGATTTCTTTCCTATGATCTCTAATTCCCGGGTTGTCTCCCTTTGTGATTTCTTTATTGTTTCTATTTCTGTTTTTAATTCCTGAATGGTTTTGTTCATTTGATTGATTGTGTTTTCCTGTATTTCTGCCCATTTAATTGTGTTTTCCTGTAATTCTTCAAGGGATTTTTGTGTGTCCTCTGTAAGGGCTTCCAGTTGTTTACCTGTGTTCTCTTGTATTTCTTTAAGGGAGTTATTTATTTCCTTCTTAAAATCTTCTATCATCCTCTTGATAAGTGATTTTAAGTCTGAGTCTTCCTTTTCTGGTGTGTTGGGGTATCCAGGGCTGGCTGTGGTGGGAGAGCTGGGTTCAGCTAAAGCCAAGTAGTCTTGCTCTCTGTTCCTTGTGTTCTTGCCCTTGCCTTTCGCCATCTGGTTATCTCTGGAGTTAGCTGGTCTTTCTCTCTCTGACTGTGGCTTGTCTTTCCTTCAAGCTCAGATGTCAATATTCCTGGGAGACCAGTTCTCTCTTCCAGCTGTTCTTCAGACCCTGTGTCTGGAGTCCTCCTGTTGCTGGCTCCTCAGCACAAGTGGGCTGGTAGCTTTCTCCCTGAGCTACTTGTATATGGAGAGGCCTCTTGGCCCAGGAGGGGTTTCTGGGCACAGGTGGAAGCAGGCAGGCTCTTACCTCCCGGCTTTTCCTCAGTCCCTCGGATCTTAACATCTTGTGAGAAAGTTCATGACTTAACTGTTTTATTTTTCTTCTTTAAAGTGAGCATGGGTGTTGTTGAGATATAATGAATAAGGGGAGATTTAGTTCAGCAATTGTTTGGGAGAGAGGTGATGGAAACTGACATTCTAAACATTCATCCTGTAAAGATTCTATCATCTTTATAAGACAGAAAAGACCTCAGCAGTGGTCTTTATGTATTCATGTATTTGAGGTTATGTTTTGGTAAAAAAACAAATAAGCAAACTGTAGACAGATCTACTTAAGGATGATTTATAACCATATGTTTATAATTTATAGTCATACCTTTCTATCACCCTGAAATTTAACTCCACACTCTGACAATAAAATCAGAAGATTTCTACCAAACAAATGGGTAGTGCTATAATGCTGAAGGACTTTATGAATATTATGCATTCAAAGATACCTGAAAATGAGTCATTAGAAGCATCATTGTTCTGTGCAATTTTTATTCTATCATTAGAGGTTACAAGTTCCATTGCCTCTTCCTAGGTAGGATTGCAACTGCAAAAGTGATTGGGGACGTTGGATTGTCATTATGCTATAGAAGACATTGGATATCAGGGACTGGGGACAGGAATGCTAAAAGTTTTGATCAAGAGAAAATGTCATGTAGGGGGGAAATGAGAACAGAAAATTGGTAAAACTTTAGAATTCTCACATCTTGGATAGTTTTGATTGTCAACTTGGCATAGGTCAAATCAACTTGAAAGAGAGAATCTTAAATTGAGTAATTTCCCAGATCATATTGGCCTGTGGACATGTCTGTCATTAATTGTGTTGATTGATGAATGATATTCCTGAGTTGTATAAAAAAACTAGCTGAATAAAAATGAAAGTGAGAGCAAGACAGAGAGAGAGAGAGAGAGAGACAGACAGACAGACAGACACAGAGACAAAGAGAGACACAGAGACAGAGAGAGAACTCCAGAGAAAGAGAGCACCAGTAAGATTTTTTACTCCGTTTCCTTACTCTGTACCTGCTTGACTTCCTGCTTTGATTTCCTTTAGTAGTGGGGTCTGTTAACTTGAAATATTAAGTAAAATCGCTTTTATCCAAAATTCATTTGGGGCAGTGTTTGTCATAGGAATAGAAAGCATAAAGAACACAAACTGGTGTCAAGAATGGGGTTGTTGCTACAATGAACCTGACTATATTTTTTCACGGAAGATTTTTGGAGGATTTTATAGCTTTAGGTTCAAAAAGCAGTTTTGACTATTCTGTGGGAAATTAGAAGATAAGAATGTTGAAAGAAGTGCAAACACTGTGGGCCTACCCTGCATACTCTTAGAATGAAGCAAAGACTATCAGAGCCATTGCTCTGATGTTTCAGGTTAAGAATCTACAAAAAAAATTAAAAAAAAAACATTCTGTGCTTTCCAAGTACAATGAACACTGGCAATCTAGACTAATGAATCAGCTAGCTATGATCAAGAGCCTGGAAATATTAAAATTAAATCTGAGAAATATTTTGTCAGGTCAGCATGCAGAAACTGTGGTTCAGAGATGTATAGGATGCCCATCAAGTTATCAGCAGAATTTGAATATATGTATGAAACCTCTGTATTTGCAACTGAGGCTTGTCACTGTGTGGAAGAGTTGGGATTCAAATAGAGAGGCTCAGAGAGGCCACTGGTAAAAGTGGAGACCCCAGAATGCTAGAGATGATGCTAGGACTATGAGATGTCCACTAAGGACAGTGGAAGATATGAAGCAAAGTCAGCCAGAGCTTATGAAATGAATTATGTGTGCTGTGAATGCCCAACCCAGACAAGTGGGCTCCCCAAGCCTTTTGGAGCCCAGAATGTAATGATTCTTAGATGTTAGACACTGAGACATAGGGTTTAATTTATACTCCTGAGTGTTCCTAAGTCTGGGTTTTCCCCTTTTAGAATATTTATATATTTACCTCTCTCTCTCTCTCTCTCTCTCTCTCTCTCTCTCTCTCCCCTCTTTCTCCTTCTCTCTCTCTCCTCAATTTTATCAATGATCCTGGTTAAGAAGATTTGGGATTTTAAAAGAAAAATGAACTTTTAAAGAGTTGATATTTTAACAGACTGTTTAAAGTTTACTGTATTATTTATAATATATATTATTTATATTATGATACAACATGAGATTGGAGACAAACTGTGAAGAATGAATTATGCTGGTTACATTTTATTGTCAATTCAACACAGCCTAGAATAAACCTGAAGGGCAACGGGAAGCATCTCACAGGAGTCAACAACCTTCTGCTAAACTATTATTGGCTATTGATGGATTCTGGGGGGAGCATCAGTAATTATCTTCCTTTATATACTGATAACAGAACCCTGCAGTTTCCAATGAATAATTCTAAACCAATGGTCACACAAATGATCCTGGTTAATCTTAATGGATCACAAAACAAATATATACATACATACATACATACATACATACATACATACGTGCATACATACATGTGTACACACATACTTGGAAAGAGAATACAGAGGAATGCATTTTTATGTGGATGAAATTGACTAGACCAAATTCAGTAACAGTTTTAAAAATTCTATTGTGAAATGTGTATTTTAATAAAAATAAAAAGACCTGTTTTTAATCTGAGTATAAAACTGTCCTTTAGCTAAGATTTTATTGGTAAATATTTTATCATATATGATTTATTTGATATTCTATTTGTTTGCACACAATAAAACTTGAGTCTTATAAATTAACTAATATTTAAGTTATCCATAACAAGAAATTCAGACACAGATCTTTCAGACTCCATAAGGACCATAGGTTTTATCAGAGGTATGCTCTGTAACACTTTTAGTACACAGCTGTCATTTTCAGAGCACAAATTGGCAGAACATTGTGTTCTAAAAAGAAAAAAAATAGTAAAAAGTAATTTTCAGTGACTTTCCTTTATATATCAGGGAATGTGATAAAACTGGCCATAAATGTTACATAATAACTGTAAAGCAGTGTAAAGAGGTAAATATTCTACTTACCCATGTTACTGTCAGAAATAAAGCTGAAGTTCTTTTAGTAAGGAAGGAAAGAGATAATTAATACTCCTTATGTCACAAGTGTTGTCTTCCACAGTTCATTTTAAGTTTTTACCTACTTATAAATGATATTCAGCTTTAACTTTTAGGGAAAGCTTGAGAGATGATTAACATCTTTTAACAAAAAAAATTTCCATTTATCTATTTATTCAACATTGAGATGGGCTTATCCCAGATGATTTGTAGCCTTGTTTATATTTGTGTACATATTGGCTAGGTACAAGAAGGAAACATGTTAGTAAGTACTCTTAGAAACTACATATGGTATCATTGATAAAGTAATAATACAGGTTATACAGCCAGTGCCTTTGTGGTAGAGAGCTTTGTGTAGGTAGTGGTAGAGAACTTTTCTTAAATGAGAAGACAATAACATGAAGCCAATTTCTAAGAATCTGAATGATCTTCACAGTGTCACCAAAGGCTTAAGAGACAAAAAAGAAGAGTAACTAATTCAACTGGACTGTGTGTGTTCTAAATCTAACCTTGAGATCTGCTTTTACGACTAGTTTTAACACATTTAATGTCAGATAAAGTCAGTATTAAAAATCATACTGATCAATTTTGAACTTAGGTAATTCTTTGGTTATTCATTTAAATTTGTGACTGGTTACACTGGGGATGGAGTGATTAAATCATTTGAACAAATGTCAGTGATGTTGAGACATAGAAAAGGAAAACAAAAATAGTAAAGGTACAAGCCCATAAGTCTACTTCTAGGAAAAAGGCTAAGTCAGAGTTTGTAAAAGAGACATGCCTATATCTAATGAATGCTGCTTTATTTATATGATTGACAGAAGCTAACCCTCTCATGTCAGGTTTCTGGAAAACTAGACTGATGAAGGCATGTAGCCAACCAGATCCACTCCAGTGAAAGCTTGGTTTTTACGAGAAAGAGACAGTTTTCACATATTTTACAATAGTTCTGTCTAAGGCTTAGATCAAAGCTGCAAGTCATGTTGGGGTTCATCCCATGCTTGAGTTTATCCAGAAACAACAGAAACATGATATCACTTCACATAAGGGTATGAACCAGAGTGGAAAAAGCACAGTTGCAATGAAAGGTTCAGTCTGCGGTCAAGTCATGCAAGAACAGGCAGGAGAAAAGCCAATCATTATACACACTCTGTTTTTCTTTGTTAAAATAAAATGCATCAAATTTTGATCCATAAGGTCAGTAAGATTTATTGAGAACAAGAACTTTTTTTTTTTTTGGTTATGTTATTTAGTTACATTTCAAATGTTATCCCCCTTCTCAGTTTCCCCTCCACAAACCACCCTCATTCCATTCCATTCCCCATCATCCCCTTTGCCTCTATGAGGGTGCTCCTCTACCCAGTTAAACACTCCTGCTTCACCACTCTAGCGTACCCCTTCACTTGGGCATCAAGCCTTCACAGGACCAAGGGCCTCCCCTTCCATTGCTGCTAGATAAGGCCATCCTGTGCTACATATACAGCTGGACCCATGGGTCCTTCTATGTATACTCTTTGGTTGGTGGTTTAGTCCTTGGCAGCTCTGGGGGAGTCTGGTTAGTTAATATTGTTCTTCCTATAGGGTTGCAAACTCAATAGGAACCTTCATTTCTTCCCCTAGCTCTTCCATTGGGGTCCAGTTAGATGGTTAGCTGTGAGTACCTGCACCTGTATTAGTCAGGTGCTGGCAGAATCTTTCAGGAGACAGTCATACCAGGCTCTTGTCAGCAAGCACTTCTTGGCATCAGCAGTAGTGTCTGGGCTTGGTAGCTGCATATGGGATGGATCCCCAGGTGGGGCAGTCTCTGGATGGCCTTTTCTTCAGCCTCTGCTCCATTCTTTGTCTCTGTATTTCCTTTAGACAGGAGCAATTCTGGGTGAAAATTTTTGAGATGGGTGGGTGGCCCCATCCCTCAACCGGGGGCTATACCTAACCTCTGGATATGGTCTCTACAGGTTCTCTCTCCCTTTTGTTGGGTATTTCAGCTAATGTCATCCCTGTTGGTTCCTGGGAGCCTCTTGCTCCTGTTTCTGGGGACTTTCTGGTGGCTACCACCAGTTCCCCATCCCCCACTGCTACACACCTCTGTCCAATTTCTTGACCCTCTGTACATCTCTTCTGTCTCCTCCCACACCTGATCCTGCCCCCTTTTCCCCTCCCCCCTCTCTGCCTCCCAGTTCCCTCCCTCCCTCTACTTCCTGTGATTATTTTGTTCACCCTTCTAAATAGGACTGAAGCATCATCACTTTGATCTTCTTTCCTATTGAGCTTCATATGTTCTTTGATTTGTACTATGGGTATTCAGATCTTTTTGCCTAATATCCACTTATCAATGAGTACATAGTGTGTGTGTTCTTTTGTGACTGGGTTACCTCATTCAGGATAATATTTTCTAGTTCCATCCATTTGCTTGTGAATTTCATGAAGTCATTCTTTTTAATAGCTGAGTTGTACTCCATTGGGTAAATGTCTCTAAATACAGAAAGCCTGCTTTTTAATACATTGTGTACAGTTTGTTGTTTGAAAAATTATCTTACTTTTCTCCTTTCTTTTCAGGTCTCAGAATTTAATATTAGAGACTCAGATTTTACCCTAGCATAGCATTTTTGGAAATAATTAGAAGTGTGAATTTGCTTCTGTAAGGAAAGCAATAAACACCAGTTCTTTCAGATCACATAAAACCTAAAGAATTATTTTGGTACATCACTTTGTCCCCCAAACAAAAACTTAAATAAGATAAAGAGCCAAATTATTCCCTTTTTATTTTTTATGAAAAACATATTCACATTTACTAAAATTCATGTCTATATTTTTTAATAAAATAAGTTTTGATTGTCTTGATTCCTTTATAGTTAAAATTAATAAGGATAGTATTTTGTAGCTTGATGTTATATGCATCTAAATTATCATTACTATGACTTAGTACTAACCATCATGTCTAATAAATAAACATGAAATCCCTTCATTAATAGACAAAGAAGAAATGGGTTGAGATTATGGCTCAGTGGTAATATTTGCCTAACTTGTAAGATACACTATTTTTAAAACCTAGTACCACTAAAACAGAAGTACATAGGTCAAGGAAGCATAGGTGATACATCACAGTAACTGTCAGAGCTTATCATCTTTCTTCAGTTCTACTTCATCATCAAAACTGGAATGCTTAAAAGTATCGCCAAGACTCTTCTTTTCCTCCATAGTTGTTGGACACAATATGCAAACTGATGATGAATAAAAACCATTTTTGATTATTTGTTCTAGTCAGACACAAAGACATTGAACTTTTAGTTAAAACATTGTAAAGTTATAAGCTTTTAATTCTGTGTATAAATCAACCTCAATATTTGTAGAAGTATTATAGACTAGTTACCAAATTCCTTTCTCCCTTTTAAAAGTAGCAATGAATTATCAATAGTCAGAGATCAGCAGGTTTAAATGAAATACAAATTTAATTTGACAAAAATTGGTCTGTGGTTAGAAACTTGAAACGGTAAAATCTAGAGGTATTTCTAAATGTAAATAAAAGTTAACATATATAAAGTCTTCTATATGCTTCATAGCATTTTCAAGAAACAAAGAAAGAGATTAAAAGTAAGCTTAAAGGGCTTCTTGTAGGCTCCAGGAAACCCATTCAGATCTACCTCTCATGAGTCAAGGGATCCTCATCAAGATAAGGATCCCTGTCAATCAATAGCTTAAGTTTCTACATGTTGCCTATTCCAGAGGGTGGGATTCCTCCATTGTTTCCTGGTTTTGGGACTCCCCTCCTCCAACCACGAAGAACATGGGACTAATGCTTTCAAATGTGCACCTAAGAAAAAGGTTTTCTTCTGAAATTATTTAACTCTATTTTATGCTTCTAATATGTATATGTTTCAGCATATTGCCAAATCCAAGTGTTTACCCCAAATCTGCATCCAAGACAGCTCCAGAGAAAGAATCCACCAGTGCTCTGGTCTACCCTTACAGACGCTTCTATTGGGCCTGCACTTTCCTAGTCTCAGACAGTCCCACAGACCCTGGGAAGCAATAAAACAGCAGTTCTCTTAGGATTTGACCAGCATCACAGTTTTCTTAGATTCCACAAAGACAGAACCATCACCCCAAATCAGCAGTAAATTGTTTAAAAACCCAATGACCTTACTCCTGCCCCACCATCACCCCTTTTTAGTTACTTATTTCTAATTAAACAAAAATGGAGGAATATTGGTTTACAGACAATTCCACTAGGCTTATCCCAGGAAACTAGCAACAGCAACCTAGCAATAGCTTACATCATAACCTGCCACTAGGTGCAAGCCAGGTGTGAAAGAAAATTGCTAGCATCCCAGATATCTCTCTCTCTCTCTCTCTCTCTCTCTCTCTCTCTCTCTCCTCTCTCTCTCTTTCTCCCCCCCCCTCTGTCTTTCTCTACTTCCTTCTCATTTCCCTTCCCATGCCCTCTAACAACTCTACCTCAGGAGGAAAGGATGCCTCAGCATTGGCCCGCTGAGGCACCCCTCCCACCATATGGCCCTGTATAAAACACATACTTTGTTTTTATAAAACACAACAGGTGAGAGTTTTCCAACAGTTTCCATTTAAAAAAAATGTTTTTATTACATTTACTTTGAGAGTGCACGTGTGTGTGTGTGTGTGTATGTGTTTGTGTGTGTGTGTGTGCCTGTCTGTCTGTCTGTGTCTGTGTGCCTGTGTGTTTGTGGCATGCATATGGGGATCAGAGAACAACCCACTGGAGTTAGGTTTTTCCTTCTATCATGTGCTTCCCAGGACTGAACATGAATACAGCAAGTGCCTTTACCTACTCAGCCATCGATCCAGTCCCTGTAGGGATTTTCTTGGCCTCTAAATCAACATGCTCACACCTACCCCATTCAAAATAATATGGCATTTGGTTAACTTTCCCCCAGACCATGAAATGATAAAGCTTGACTGAGATCAACAAGGAAGATCAAAGGGAAGTGACATTTAAGTGCCAGACTTAGGAATTGAGCTTGAAAGCTTCTGAGTTCTGCTTGGCTATATTCTTACATAGTAGTAAAAACCTACACATTTCATAAGATAAAAAATATAAAACAAAACAGAAAATGTGATACAGAAGATATGAGTCATAAGTCTTGAACATTTAGATAAATAGTTCTTATAAGAAATTCCTTCCACATCCCAAGAACAAGTATGGACACAGAAATAAGAACTTTTTGTTTGTGACTAGAGGGTAGGAAGGAAAGAAACTGGAAAACCCTTAAGTAATATTTTAGTTGGCTTATCTTAAGAAATAATGGGGAGAGATATTTGAAAGAAGGGTTTTAGAGTGCCTTAAATGTTGGTAATTAGTGATCAATTGGTATATAACGAGGTACATCAAACTTGGTGATTTAAATCTGTGCTCACTTCTTTTGTAGGTCAGAAATCCACCCATGGCTTAGCTGGGTACTCTGTGTAGTGGTAGCCTAGCACAAATCAAGTTTTAGCTGAGGCTGCTATTTTATCATTGAGATAGAGTGCCTCTCCAAATCTCACTCAAGTTGTTGGTAGGATTTATCACTTTGTGGTGGTATGACTGGAATCCCATTTTCTTGCCAACTCTCTGAGGGAGGGGTGCTTAACATCTTCTGAAGGCACTGGAATTGGTTTTTTCTTGGCCCTCTGCAGGAGAGGGCTAACAGAAACATTTCTTTCTTTCTTTCTTTTTTTTTTACTGGTTTTATCAAATGATGCAAGTTCACTCAAATTTTAAAAAAAAAATCTCTCTTTAATTAAGTCAAAATCAATTAATACATGCATGCAATAACAACTGATGTGCTAATACCAAAGTTGGGAGTAGAAAACCACCTACCCAAATCATCATGGTCAAACTAATTAAAACAAGCAATTAATTACAGTAAGCATTTTTATTCCTGTACATGGGCTGCCTCCAGCTAAGGTGGGGTTTGAGAGGTCAGAATTAGATGTAAGGAAGACAATGTTTTTATAGCTCAGGGTTATGGGATTTCCTAATGGGGGATTTGACAGACAAAATGGCCCAGGTTACAGGAACAGAACGTAAGCATAACAAGTTAGAAGAGCAACCTCCTGAAACAAAGACATGGTTACAAGTCAGTTTTAACTACAGGTAGCCATAACAAGGGAGTCATAACAATTTCTTGAAACAAAGGTAGTGTTGCAAGATGGTTATTAACTTTTTGAAATTAAGGTATGATTGTCATTCCAGGAACAGGTAATACAGAACTATTTGCCTTGACAAACAGAGCTTTAATCATAAACAGGAATGAACCTAGTTTGTCTTTACTATAAGATGGCTTTTAAGCCTAAAATGGTAGTTTGGCTGGTTCTTCAGGTGAAAAAGATGCCATTAATTTTGGAATGATGAGGGAAAAGAAAAGTGTGAAATGTTGTAATTAAAATATAATCTCAAGAATTAACAACAACAACAAATCAACTGATCAAAAACCTAATTAACAACAACAACAAATCATGATTTGAAGGCCTAATTCTGAAAGCCACCTTACAGTATGGTCCTGGGGATTTACCATGTCAAAGAAAAGATTATAGAGGTTACATATGATACAACTTGCAAATTATGGGAGTAATTAAAAAGTACTGGCTACCATAGCTAGACAGAGAAAATAGGTCATTGGGCTTGTCAGTCAGCAAGGACCTTTAACTGCTAAGCCATCTTACTGGTTCCCCTCAAAGCTTTCAGAGGCTAAAAGATTCAGCAGTGCACAAGAAGTTATTCATCACCTTCAGAACTGCCCCTATCTGTCATCTTTGGCAACAATTTCTATAGTTAAGTTACAATATAACTAGCATGCTAAGCAAGGAAAAATGCTATGTTCTCAATGTTTCAGGATCTACATACTGATAAGAATTGTGAGAACATTTGTAAGTCAAGAGTAAAGAATGCTAAATGTGGGTTAGAAAAAAAGATTTTGATGGGGGCTCACTCTCCTATGACACCTGATATCACCAACTGAGAAGACAGTATGGACAGGCAAGAGACAGTTTGTGGAAAGTTACAGGAAGTGATTGGCTGTACATGGTATAACAGATGTGATCACAGTGTAGTAGATACTGAAGGACTATTCAAAGGGGCTAGAGAAGTGCTAAAGAGGATAAAGCACATAAGGTATAAAACTCACAAGTTGTATACATCACCTCACCCAATTACCAAAATCATGACAGGACATAAACTTGGGTAAAGGGCAGTAGCACTGGTAACACAGATCTGTGTTACTGCTTTATTTAGGCTGATGGTAGGGGGCATTGGTTTTAGAAATGTGATTATATATCGCACTAAAGGATTATTGGATTGTCAAACAGAGATCAACTGAAGAATCTTACCATCTGAAGAGAAGTGGCACAGTTCTTGTAATGAGGTCAGACTGTAAGGGCAGAGGTCAATACCTCTTGCCCTTACAAAAAACTATGAAAGTGCCAAGGTGGTCATCAAAACCCACAATCTCTAGGTCTAATATAGAGGGCTAGACAACAATAAATTAGTCTATAGCAATAGATATATATGGTATATATTGTAAGACTCTGGGGATCCTTAGCTTACCAGAGGACCCCTGAGTAAACACCATGGAGTCAGGGGTCAATGCAAAAAGCAAGAGGAATTTATTATTCCAGCATGCTAGGGTCATCCTGCACCAAGGAGGGAGAAAACAAACATGTGCAGCCCATTCAGTGAGCTTTTATAGTTTTTAGAGCAGCAGCCATTAGGCACAGTGTGATTGGCAGAACAGTGTGACTTTTAAACTGATTGGTCTTTAGGGAATGAGGTAGCAGGGTCTTAGTCAGCCCCTCTCTTCCAGCCTAAGTGCTCTCTAACCTGTTTCTTCCAGGAGGGGAGAGGTGCTTTCATGCTCGGGGGTCTGGTGGAATTTTCCAAAGGTCCTCAACTGACCTCTTCAATATATGGTGTATATATGATATTTATGGTATAACTTAATCCTTATTATAATAAAAGGTCAAGTATAGATAATTGGGTGCACCAATAAAAATGTTTAACTCATCTTGCTATTTAGAATTAAGTAAATGTTCAGGGCTAGAGCTTACAGTCTGCAGGAAAGGTGAAACATTTTTATGAATAATACTCTAAATTCACATCACATATATATGGTCATGATATTCCTTGACTTTCTGCCAAAAAAAAAAAAAATGTATTGCCAATTACTTGAGTAATTGTACTTCAGTAAAAAAATATAGCCAAGAATTTTGAGAGATGCTGTTAAAAAATTTTTTCATGGTCCTTTTTAAAGTGAGAGTGTTTGGGCTTTGTGATTAATGAATCCTTGCTCAAGCTTCAACTCTCAAAGGGTTAGTTGAATTCTTGTGCATTTTCCCGGCATACAAATTTGCCATGTATTAATGAGTAAAATTATTAAGGTGGTCCTTGATATGTGAGATGAGAATATTAGAGTTAGTAGAATCCATTGACACTAGTTTCTCCAAACAAGACAGCAAATTTATAAAAGCTGGTACTGAGTTCTTCAATGCCGTATGCAAATGACAATAATCCCTTTTATATGTAAAAACCCAAGGGATGTAAGATAGTCAAACCTGTAGATTGCTGTCTGTATGTGGGTGAGGAGGTCAACTGAGATACAAGGCTAGAGGCTGTGGTTGGGCAATGGGAAATGAAGACGTGGCTAAAAGTTTTAGAGAGAGGGAGACAGGGGACAGACTGGAGGGGGAGGGGGAGGAGAAGAGCAGAAAAAGATGGAGGAAAAAGACAAACTGGATCCACATGACTTGAAATAGCCACAGGTAGCTACCATAGAAGAACAATAGAATAATATACGTCAATTTGTCCAGTCTAGGTGGGTAGCTTGTATCAATATCAATTGAGTTCTTTGTGTAGGCATTTTGGAGACTGAAAATTTACTGTTATAAATCTGACTGATAAATTACAAGCCTGTAGAGTCTTCATTTAACAGGGCTAGGGGTTTAGAGCCAGCGGCTGCCAGTCTTGCAGGAACAGGAGGCGGATGGCCTGGGAAGATACAAGCTGTTCGAAAGCAGCAAACCGCAAAAACTGGGAGGACTGCCACTTGAGGATAGTCATGGGGGCGGGGAGACCACATTGCTGGCTAGTAGCCGCGTGGCATGAATTGTTTTCAATATTACATGCTATACAAACCAATCTCGTTTAACTTCACAGTGCAACCTTTAGAAGACAGATGCTCTGAGTAAATGCTGTTTTCTAATGTGAAGAAATGAATACTGTTTTATTTCTTGGCCAAGTAAAACAATCACAATGGGAAATCCTTTGAAAAAAAAATGATGTACCTTATGATATTTTAAATGAAATAAGACTGAATTCTGTTAATATATTCAAAGTAATGTGAAATTTGTCATTGACCATGAGACCTAAAAATATAGTAAATATACATAGTCTAAAGAAAAGGACAAGAAATCTGTGCTGAAGGTATATAAGTGGTGCTATGGAGTTGAACATGAAATGTAAAACATGTTAATACACGCTAATATACACGCTCACATGGAAGTAGACATTAACCATAAGGACAACTTGTGAAATAACGTTTACCAGTGTCTATGTTTAGCAAAATAAATACAACAGAGTTGCACAATGACAGGAGAGGAAGGTATGCATGTGCAAAAGCCTAGGTTCTTGCTTTCTAATACTCATCTAGGTATTCTCACAGTAAAATGTCCAATATGTAAATCACAGAGACTATTACACATTTCTCCAATAGTCACCACTTCTTGAAGAGAAAACACTAGCAATAAATAGTGTTAGCAATCAGGCACCTCCATGACCAGCCCAAGGGGTCTAGTGACAGCAAGACAATCAGGCACCTCCATGACCAGCCCAAGGGGTCTAGTGACAGCAAGACTATCAGGCACCTCCATGACCAGCCCAAGAGGTCCAGTGACAGCAAAACAATCAGGTACCTCCATGGCAGCCCAGGGATAGAAGGACATTTCATCACTAGCTGTGATGCATTCAGCACTAGAGGCTACATTCCCATTGTCATCTCACTTCTCACTGCATGTCCTCTTCCTGTGCCACCTCCCTGGTAAGAGGCCCTGTTATTCCTCCCCTCCCCCTTTTTTCTTTCCTCCACCCAGAGGCAGCCTCTGTATCCACTTTCCCTTCCCTGAATAAACCTCCCATGCAAGACCTGTCACATAGTGTGACTTTATGGATCCTGCTGCTTAGATCAAACAGATAGCATAGTGGTTGTACTGAAGCCTCAGAAAAACCAATTCATCATCACAGAAATCAACTTATGTTGAGGCTATAATTTTATGTTTCTTATGAGATATCAGTGCTTATAGAGATTTGTTCTTTTTCCAGGAAATTATCAATGAGTGTCCCACCATTTCATTGTGCCTACATTATCATGTAGAGTAGGAAGTGGTGGACATAACATTGGATGGGATCCTTGAGTCCAAGCCCGAATTTCTAAGATTTCAAAGGTGGTTCTAATTACATTTGACCTTTTGACATCAGAGAGACAAATACCAACTTGGAGATGATTCCTTCTGAACCCAGAGGATCATCTTTCAAGAAGCAAGGAACCATATTAAACGATTGTCATCAGCAGTAGAAAGTCATTGACAAGTAGAATATTTGATCTTTATAGTAAAAGTGGATAACTATGGTCATACCAATAATTTATTTGGAGAATTTGGTTTCTTATTGTTGTTTTAAAATTATTTTGGCTTTGTGTCCTCAAGTCATAGTCCCTAATGTTTTCTCCTCCCACCTCCCACCTTAAAAGCAATCCCAGTAAACTTAAATCAACTGGTATGGTCACTTACTTTCGTCTCTAAGAGATCTTTAGATGAAGGAGAAAGTGACTAGCTATTTCCTTCAGACATATATGTCATATAATGATATATGAGTTTGATATACATGTCATATAATCGGGTGGGTAATTCATTGAGACATTGCTTGGGTTTTCTCCACATTGAGTTTTCATGATAAAAAGATATAGGCAGCAGCTAAAGTCTAAATGGAAGCCATGAATCATGAACTCCTAAGATATACAGATATAGACAGAATGGATGGTGTACTGGCTAGTTTTGTGTGTCAACTTGACACAAGCTGGAGTTATCACAGCGAAAAGAATTTCAGTTGGCCTTTTGTGAGTGTTACCATCTGTGGGCTGGTAATCTTGGGTTCTATAAGAGAGCAAGCTGAGCAAGCCAGGAGAAGGAACTAAGCCAGTAAGTTACATCCCTCCATGGCCTCTACATCAGCTCTTGCTTCCTGACCTGCTTGAGTTCCAGTCCTGACTTCTTTTGGTGATGAACAGCAGCATGGAAGTGTAAGCTCAATAAACCCTTTCCTCCCCAACTTGTTTCTTGGTCATGATTTTTGTGCAGGAATAGAAACCCTGACTAATAGAGATGGACGTCATGTATGATTGAGATTTGGAGCAGGTAGTAGTAGAAAATTGTGGTGATCATCACTCTCCAAATAACAATTTCAGTAGTGGGAGGTACTATATATGCCTTGTAAATATTTCCCTAGGAAAGAAGGCCAATCAGAATGGTGAGAAAGTTTTCCAAATGGTGCAATTAACTCCACATCCACCCATAGGGATATTTTAAAGACAGCCACACACCCTGTGGCCACATAGTTGACTTTGGAAATCTGTGAGTTGAATTCTCCTCTAGCTCTGTGTTATGCTGACAGGAGCTTACTCATCCATTCCATTCTCAAGAAGTATCAAGAACCATTTCCTTCTCTCAGCAATCTCTGAGCAGTTGTGGCTCCATGGCTCCCTGTTAGAGGCCACAGTTACATATCAATACAACATCAGTTTCTTTTCTTTCTTAAATAGCTGTCATCACTAAGACTAAACCCAAATGAGTTACCATTATGTAAAGAGCCATCACAGAGTCTATTTCCTAGGAAATACATTTTACACTATTATTCCATCTCAATTAACTTAGAATACTTAAATATTAAGCAGAAATTCTGACCTCTTAATGCTTCAGGTTTAGAAGTGTAAATTTTCCTGAATTTTGGAGATGTATAGACTCTCTTGCCATGGCTTCTTCCTTAATCTCTGACAGTAGAATTACTTGTTACAAGGATCACAGCCTTTCAGAGATGCCGTTCTGTTTATCTTTTCCCAGATGGAAATGCTCATGGACTTTCCATTAACTTTATAGCTCAAATGTCCCAAATTTAGCATTTGTCTTCTTTTCCTTGTCTGTTCTGAATCCAACTCTGGGTTGTTAATTTATATCTCCTGGCTCACTTTTTAAAATTTTTAAATTTTTTAAAGCTTAATTATTTTAAAAATTAAGCTTTCCACATCTGCAGTAGAGGTATCACTAACCAATTATTTCCTTATTTAGAGAGAGGAGCTCAGTCATTTAATTGCAGGAAAATATTAAAACAAACACTATGCAAACCAATGCAAATCTAATGCCTGTCTATGTTAGTAGGTTATACGTTGCCTAACTTTAATTTTGTGTCCCTCATCACAATTAAACTTGACTGAATATTTGTCAGGGTTAACTCATAGATCATTATTACTTTAACAAATATATGTATTTGGAGAAATGATAGCCAAAAAAAAAAACCCAAGAAGAAACCATAAGCAAATGAAGGGTAGAAACAGGAGGATGAACTGAATGACTAAGTTTATCCACATTCCCCCTGTCTTAGTTAGGGTTTCTATTCCTTCATAAACATCATGACCCAGATGCAAGTTGGGGAGGAAAGGGTTTATTGAGCTTACACTTCCATGCTGCTGTTCATCACCAAAGGAAGTCAGGACTGGAACTCAAGCAGGTCAAAGAGCAGGAACTGATGCAGAGGCCATGGAGGAATGCTGCTTACTGGCTTGCTTGCTTCTCCTGGCTTGCTCAGCCTGCTTTCTTATAGAACTCAAGACTACCAGCCCTCAGATGGTACTACCCACAAGGGGTCCTCCCCCCTTGATCACTAACTGAGAAAATGCCTTACATCTGGATCTCATAGAGGCATTTTTTTTTCAACCAAAGCTCCTTCCTCTGTGATAACTCCAGCTTCTGTCAAGTTGACACACAAAACTAGCCAGTACAATTGACCCCTTCTCAACTTGACACACAAACACATCACCATTAAACCTCAACCCTTACTTTCTTATTCATCCTCAAGATCTAAATAACTTTAAAAGTCCCACAGTCTTTGCAAATTCTTACATATTAACATTTCAGTCCCTTTTAAACATCCAATCTCTTCAAATTCAAAGTTTTTTAAAAATTCAAAGTCTCTTAACTGTGGGTTCCACTAAAATACCTTCTTTCTTCAAGAGGGAAAAATATCAGGCCACAGTCACAATCAAAAGCAAAAATCAAACTCTAACCATCCAATGACTGGGATCCACTCACAATCTTCTGGAGTCCTCTGAGGGCTTGAGTCTCTTCTCCAGCTCTGCTCTTTGTAGCACACACCTTGTCTTTAGGCTCCAGATGCCTGTACTCCACTGCTGCTGCTGTTCTTGGTGGTCATCTCATGCTACTGGTATCTCCAAAACACTGCTGTCTTCTGCTGCAACTAGGCTTTACCATGGTGCCAAGCCTCACCTCCTTTGCATGACCCCTTCAATCCTGGGCTGTCAACTGCAACTGAGGTTGCACCTTCACCAATGGCCTACAGTGGCCTCTCACAGTGCCCAGGCCTCAGTTGCTCTTCATGACTCCTTCATGCCTTCAAAGCCAGTACCACCTGGTTAACTCTTACACATTACCAAGTCCAGCCACTGCTCAAGGTACAACCTGGCTACCTCTGGAACGCAGCCTCTGTGCTCTCAGAAAACATTTCTCATACAATTTCACCTCATTGATGCTGGTCTCTTCCCAATCACTGCCAATTTCCCAGCTCCAGCTAACCAGCATCAATAGTCCCAGTAATGTAATGGTTTTGCTTCAGTAGTTCTGATATCTTTTTAATCTCAGCTGATTTCTTCAGCTCCAGCTAACCCAAACCACAGAATCTTAAATCAAACTAGCAATGGCCCTGATAAGAGTCTTTAATCTTCCCTCTGAAATTTCACAAGCCAGGCCTCCATCTTCTGCACTGTTCTCAACATTGTTTTCCAAGCTCCTACAGAACATCCCATAGAGCTCTTAACATCCCAATGGCTTTTCTAGCTCAAAGTTCCAAAGTCCTTCCACAGTCCTCCCCAAAACATGGTCAGGTTGTCACAGGAATACCCCACTATGCTGGTACCAATTTGTCTTAGTCAGGGTTTCTATTCCTTTATAAACATCATGACCCAGATGCAAGTTGGGGAGGAAAGGGTTTATTGAGCTTACACTTCCATGCTGCTGTTCATCACCAAAGGAAGTCAGGACTGGAACTCAAGCAGGTCAAGGAGCAGGAGATGATGCAGAGGCCATAGAGGAATGCTGCTTACTGGCTTGCTTCTCCTGGCTTGTTCAGCTTGCTTTCTTATAGAACTCAAGACTACCAGCTCTCAGATGGTACTACCCACAAGGGGCCCTCCCTCCTTGATCACTAATTGAGAAAATGCCTTACACCTGAATCTCATAGAGGCATTTTCTCAACCAAAGCTCCTTTCTGTGTGATAACTCCAGCTTGTGTCAAGTTGACACACAAAGCTAGCCAGTACACCCCCTTTTGTCAGTTCTGTAATGGGCAATAGCAATAATACACACATGTACTTTTTAGTTGTCTCTCGTTAATACTATCTTAATAGATGGAAAGGCACATGAAATCATATAAGATATATATATATATATATATATATATATATATATATAAAATCATAAATTAGGAGTAAAGTTAGAGTTGGTTAGCATTAAGTAGAAATGGGTGAGACAATGAGAAGTTAGGGAAGACTTTCACTCAGTGAAAGTGAAAGCAACTATATTTACAATAGGATGTATGAGAAGTTTCAGTTCATATAAATCAACGGTTCATATTGCAAAGGCAATAGAGATGGAAAGCAAGCATTTATGCAGATCATAATTATGTTTGTCTCAGTGTCTACCATGCTGAAGAAAGCAAAATTAGGCAGACACTTTGTCAGCAGTCACTTGCACTTCAACATTTGTGAGTTGCCTGAATACTCATATTTCCTAAGTATTGTAGCCAAGTTTGGTTTTGGTTTGAATTTTTCCTTGAGATAAGTTCCAAACCATAGAAGAAGTACAGAGTTGTGGGCTTACCAGCAAGGCAACCCAGACTGTACTCTGTGGGAGTTTTGGTTCCTGTAGTACAATGGCTTTTGGCAGACACAGACCCTTTTCAAAAGCCATGCTAATGGCTTTGATGGCAGGGTAGACTCTTCCTGGAACCAGCATTCATGTTTCCAATTATGTAGATCTTGTGATGATTTGTTTAGTTTTTTACATTCACTTCTGAAATATTTAATCCCCTTTTCATTAAAGATACCCTATAGAAAAAGCAGACACCCAAAAATATCACAATGTTTCAATAGCCAAAGAAAATAAAATTATTTTATCAAACTACTTCAAAAAATATTTTACTTGTTATTAAGTCACTTAAAGATATACAAAACAAATATAAAAAGTGTTATGTTATTATTACCACCTAAAGCAAGTGAGTTATTAAAATATACCAGTACCTTTATATTCAGGCATACATGTAGAATTTCTAGTAATAGTTACCATTATTTAAGTTTTTTACCTAATTATATATGTTTTACATGTTTCTTTTCATATCCTCATTAATTGTATGACTGCTTGGGTTTCACAGGGAAGGAAATGTGGGTTAAATATGAAGTAATCCTTCTACAAACATTAAGTAGCAAGTATTGGAGGCATCAAATGGCATTTACCATATTCCTCAATACCAGCATTATGTTTTCTTCCCATTTCCACCTTTTCCTGTTGAGAGCAGGAGCATGCATGTGACTGGCTTTGGCTCTATATAATAAATGTATCTTCTCATGCTCAACCTTCACAGAAAAATGAGCATTGCCATAGTTACTTTAAATATTTTATATTTTATGTGTTTAAAGTTCTTTGACTTACATTAATAATTCCAAAAACATACTCAGCTTAAAAGCATTTGATTTCTGCAGCTTATACATACTGGTAATACTTTTAAAAATTAATAAGCTGCTTATTTCAGATTATGTTCATATTTACTGAAAAAAATAGCAACAGTGGTAAAAAGTTCTCACATGTTTCACACATATTCTCCTATTACACATTTCTTTCACATCCATTATAATCATTGTTGTATTGCTAATAGAAATCTACATGTTGGTCAGAGATGTTTTGGTTGTTCTAACTTCTTGCATCCATTCAGTATAACGATCACCATTAATAGCCATGGTTCCTTGTGTTTCCTTTGTCCTGACAGCTTTTCAGAAAGCCTTTATTTTGAAAATTAATGGACTAAAGGTTAGCTTTATTATGTAACATTATTCTTTTAAGATTGGTCGGATGGCTCTGATAACTTTGTTTATCATTAAATTGGGATTATTGTTTATGAGAAGTCAGCCCTTGGGACATATGCTATTTTCATCATACTGTAGTAAGAGTCTGCATCTCCATATGACCGATGATGCTCCACTCTGACCTTTTTTCAATACTGACTGGTAGCCCATACTTACAAAACAGCAGAGTACTTCTTTGTGGGAGCTTTATCTTTTCTACACAATTCTCTTAGTGACTTTATAGCAACAGCTACTCACAGGTATTTATTTTTAAAGAGAAAATATACTCGACTTTGCTTTGATAAATTTTAATTTGTTCAATCTACTGGCATAAGAGCACTTTCTATTTTTGTGTTGTTTTGGGTTATATATAATTGTACCATCATTTCCTTCGCTATATTTTGCTTTGATTTATTACAAGGAATCTCTTCCAGAAGTTGTAAAGTGCCCTCAATTCATCTCACACGTTCCCCTGCCACAATGTGTAACCAGTTTTCCTCAGGATGAATAGCATTAGAAGCCAAAATCAGAGCAGCAGATACACACATTGCTTTGGAAGAGTCGTTTCATTTCTATTCACTCAGCAGATAAAAGTAAGAAAGATATGTTTGTATATGCAGCATTACATACATATGTGTCTCTTTATAAGCACAAACATGTATCAATAATTATATCTGCATTAAACAGGGTTCTTATTAATATCTCTAAAACTAATACATTTCCATGCAGATGATTGTAGCTTTTGCCCTGTGCTTATCTACAACTGTCTACACCAGTGGTGAGAAACTTAGCTACTGCAACCCCTCTTTGCACTTACTTATATTTTTAATCTAAAAGTAAAAAAAGATGAAGCTCCTAGTCTGGCAGATGCTAATCATGTCTAAGTCTTCATATTTCATATCTATTATTTTTATCAAAGTAATCACAGGAGGTAGAGGGAGGAGGGAAGAACTTGGGATAGAGAGAAGAGAGGGAGGGCAAAAGGGGAGCAAGATCAGGTATGGGAAGGGACAGAAGAGAAGACCAGAGTGTCAGGAAATTGAATAGAAATTTGTAGCAGTGGGACATAGGGAACAGGGTAGCCACTAGAAAGTCCCAGATGCAAGGGATGTGAGAGGCTCCCAGGATCCAATGGGGATGACATTAGCCAAAATACCCAACAAAGGGGAGATAGAACCTGTAGAGACCATATCCAGTAGATAGGTACAGCCCTCAGTTGAGGGATTAGGCCACCCACCCATCTCAAAATTTTTAACCCAGAATTGTTCCTGTCTAAAGGGAAGCTGGGGACAAAAAAATGGAATCAAGAGGTTGAAGGAAAGGCCATCCAGAGACTGCCCTATATAGGAATCCATCCCATCTGCAGACACCAAATACATGCACTATTGCTGATTCCAAGAAATGCTTGCTGACAGGAGCCTGTTATGGTTGTCCCTTCAGAGGTTCTGCCAGCACCTGACTAATATAGATGCAGATAATCACAGCCAAGCATCTGACTGGGGCTGGGGCCCTAATGGAAGTGCTGGGGGAAGGACTGAAGGCGCTGAAGAAGATTGCAACTCCACAAGAACAATATCAACAAACCAGACCACCCACAGCTCCTAAGGACTAGACCACCAACCAAAGAGTATACATGGAGAGATCTATGGCTCCAGCTACATATGTAGCAGAGGATGGCCTTATCTGGCATCAGTGGCAGGGGAGACCCTTGGTCCCATGTAGGCTTGATGCCCCAGTGTAGGGGGATGCTAGAGTGGTAAGGTGGGAATGGGTTAGTGGATAGAGGAGCACCCTCAGAGAGGCAGAGGGGAGGGATGGGATGAGGGTGGTTTGTGGAGGGGAAACCAGGAAAGGGGATATCATTTAAAATTTAAACTAATAAAATGATTTTGAAAAAAAGAACAACTGATGGTGTTTTCAATTAATACTGAAGAAATTAGAGTAAGAGAAATAAAAGCCAATATAAAGGCTGCTCAAGTTCTTCACTTTAAAGTCACACATTTGAAGTTTGATAGTAACCCTGACATATTATGCTGATCTGAAGTTTTAAAGCTGTAGTTTTCTAATTCAAGCTGTTGGCACAATTTCTAAAGTAATGATTTTGTTCTGGGAAATGCTGCTGTCATTATTAGTGGTCTGACTGCAGTGTTTCCAGATTGCTGCTGTGAGCCGCCAGCCTCTCAAGCGCTTGTGGTTCCTCGATAGACCGATGGAAGAATACTCTGTAATGAGTGCTGTGTAGAAAATACCGCTGGCCTCACAGTGGTCCTTCCATCCACATAGGCATCACAGTTTCTATTAGGAGTATACAGTTTTGGCAATCAAAAATAAATATTATCCTTGCCAATATATGCTCATTATTTGTGACATTTTCTTTTGAAGATTTTTACCATTCGGAATAGGAAATTTTAAACTTTTTGTCCAATATATTTCCAAAATGAATATCATAAACTGTATATATTACTTTCACTGAGTTCAGAATCATTTTCCTAGAAGGCTCATTTGTGTACCAGTTTTTCTTTATCAACATATTTACATATAAGTAAGTAGACTTTGCAGTTCAGTTGGTAGAAACATTCATAGGGAGTTTCAGCTAGAGTACAAGGTTCTCAAGAATCCTCAGTTGTCAGAATACGAACAGTTACAGCCTTTTCATTTTATTCTTCACCCATTAAAAACAGACATCTTACCAGAGTAGTCCTTCAATGTAACAATCTATCTTAATTATTAAATATTTGACTCAATTTTCACCTAAATTCTGTTTCAGCTACTCTCTGCTGCATGCTGTTTATTTTCATGAAAAACAATATTGAACAAATGTATTTATTTTAATGTCACTTGGCTGTTCTTGAAAGCAATGGTAAAACACACACACACACAAATCTTTTGTTGTTCCATTTATTTCATTTTACTTGTTGTTAGACAATTTTCATGCAAAAGGTTTCCTTTTTGATGATGGTCCAATTTTCCTTTGACCTTCTAATTTTTAGTTGGGGAACAGCACAGGAAACAATCTGACATTGATGCAATTTTTGTGATCATGTGCATGTTCTAAATAAACTTAATTAGATCATATGACTCACAAGCTTTCTGTGGTCTCAATTACTTTATGTTTTGGTCTAGAAACGGTTCAATTAATATTATGTGATTATATAGACATTTTAAAATCACTTTTTTTAAAAAAAAATAAAAGACAGTAAATATTTAAAAATCTGTATTTTAAATTTCTTTTCTTATTTTGCAAAACATTCCCTAAAGCGTTGTAGAGTATACTAATTTGAGCAGCAGAATGAATGCTGGAGCCCTTGAGTGTTGCAGAGCCAGCTGTTGTCTGTGGCTGCAGCTCTGTGATTAAAGCTAAGGAAGGACTGAGGACATTGATGGGAAATGTGCAGAGCAGATGCTGCCCTTGGGAAAGCTCACATCCATGCCAGGACATTTACTGTGTCTTCATTTTTGTTCCATCATCAATAAAATTTATCCAAATTACATTATTTGGCTCCATTTCAACAGTGATCTCCAACATTCACATTCATACTCACACTCATACCTTTTCTTATTTATTTATTTTTGTGAAACCTGGGCACACACAGGCAGATTTGTAGGAAATCCGCACTTGGAACAAACTGTCAGAATCTATGTGGTTTTGCTTCATGCAAAGACTTCTGCTTTGGTTTTTCCAGCCTGTCTTGTTTTATGTGCTTTATTGTTTTGTTTTCAATGGTTAATGGTCAATTCAATTCAAGCCTTTTTTATTGACCCACATATCATTACCTCCAGATCCTGACATTATATAGCAAGCCATGAATGTCTGTGAAGAGAAGTGCAGATTCTGGTGTTAGGTCACTCTGAAGCTTGCCTCCCTGTGTGTCCATAAAAGTAGGCAACCAAGATACAGATAAACAGAATTGTGCCTTTTATTTATGTTTTACTTTGCCTATTACGGAGTGATAACACTCTGTAAGATGTTTGGGAAGAGATACAATTAAATATAGGACATACATGACCTTTTCCAATAAATGTTTCTAATTCACTGGTTTATTTAAGGGGATGATCTACTTAATTGTGCATCAAAGAGCTAACATTCATGAATTTAAAAAGATATAATTTATTACATGACTTCCTAAATCATCACATGATTTTTAAGGTTAAAGGGGACACTATGCCAGAAGTAGAATTGCACAGAGTTCCAAAATTTATCTCTATGTCTCTCCATAGGTGTTTTAGAAAATTTAAAACCTCAGTGATACTGAGAAAGCAATTAGTGACTTGTACTTGGTGGAAATCTTGAAATCCTGAAAGAGTGGCTAGGTTATTTTCAGGTATTTCCCTTTTTATTTTTTTTCATACAGAGAACAAATCTTTGAGCATTGTATGAAACAGAGAAGCTGAAGATTAATCACTGTAGAAACATCCTTTCCTATAATTCTATCATTTCTTTTACTTCTCTGGAACCAAAATGATGCAACTTGTCTGGAAAAAGAAATGGGTCAGACATTTATGTAGTCATGTTATTAAGCATAAGTTGACATCTCAGAAGATTTATGACCAGCCCTTCAATACCTGTCACCTCCTATCCTCTGTGCTTCCACTGTCTAGTAAAACTCAATTCATCTTCCATTAAAGCATCCAGGAAAAATAAATAGATGAAGAGCTGAATAGTTAAATGGGGTGTGTGTGGAGGAGGATATTCAATTTTGCCAAAAATTTGCTAAAGTCTCTGTAACAGTAATTTTCAGTTCAGTACTGAACTGTTCAGTAATTTTGAAATACTCAAAGATGCTGAGAGTAAATAAATGGCTTCCAACCTGTGTGCAAAGCAAAATAAGCAGAGAATATTGGAAAACAGCAGATTGTGCATAGGTCGAGAGTTATGTGCTTTCAGCCATTAGTAGATTCAGCCCTAACAGCCTTTGACATTTTTTTTCCTTGCAAAATGTAGCCAAGTGACAAACATCTGTCTCTGCTTTCTTTGCAAGAAAGAACCAGAACCTGGATTGTCTCCAGGCCATGCAGACAATAATTTCAACTAGAACAAGTGACCTTTGGAAGGGACTAGAACACAAAAGCCTTGCCAGACTTAGGGGAGGGTGTAGTCAACTGGGAAGAACTGCAGTTTGTTCTCATGAAATTGCTTGTGAAGAGGACAGTGAAACATTAAGCGAAGATAAGTAACTTAAAAAAGAGAGCTATATCTGATTGAAAAACATGTACCCACAATGCAGAATTAAAGTGTAGTTAAATGTTGAGTTTTAAACTATCAATATTTGATATACATGCTCAACAGATAAAGTTCTTTGAGTATAGGTAATCTGAATAGTTATGTAACATTCATCTTGGAGTATTCAGAATCTCGGAAGCTAAAGAATCATTGATATTTTTTTTTCTCAACTATGTCAGAGTTCCTTGACCTGTAATCCCATGGTAGCTGTTAGATGCTTTTAGACAACTATCAAGTATTTTAGAGAATTATCTGTGCAATCCAAGTTAAACTGATCTTCAGGAGTGGATGTCTTTAATACCAGCCTTCTGTAGGCAGAGGCAGATGGGTATGGATCTGTCTGAGTTTAAGGCAAGCCTACTAGGGAGACCTTGTCTCACAAAAGGTAGATGGGTAGAGAAGGAATGTTGTAAAGAAAAAATGTTATTTTCTCCTAATATTCATTTAGAAGGCATGATATTATTTCTTATATAACTATGCAGAAGAAATTTGAGTCCATACTATCAGCAAGAACACATTACAAAATTATGAAACCTTATACTGAGTGCTTATAGAAGGATTGCTGTGCTCGGCAGCAAAGAAGTTACAGAAATGGCAGGGCAACTTTCCTTCCTTCATCCATACTTAGTGGGTCATCTATATAACAGCTAAATTTCATTTTAAAAGTGTTGCTTGTATGAAGAACTATGGACAACTGAATAAAGTATTCTGAGAGTATGAGAAATTGTCTTTCTGAGGGAAGAGCACGTAAATTGTCCACCCAATAGCAAATGGTCAGTCCTGAAAGCATACACACAAGTAACAACATACAAACAGAGCAGGGTGTACTTAGGAATGTGTGTGTGTGTGTGTGTGTGTGTGTGTGTGTGTGTGTGTGTGTAAATCAACAATGAGCGAAAAGGGGAGGCTATAAATTTGAATGATAGCCAAAGGGGGTATATGGAACAGTTTGGAGGAAGAAAAAAGAAAGGTGGAAGTGATATAATCATAGTATAATATCTAAACAAAATAAATGTAAATTTAAAATATGTCAAAATAATTGATGTAGAAAGTTATTTTGAAGAATGGCAGCAGCCTAATATGAAAGTAATATCCATAATTCACAAAAATTCACTTAAAAGTCTAGAAATAAAAGGCTAAAATGAATTTAGACATTAGTGTATTTTCTTAAGTAAAAGATTTTATTGTAGCTGAATTCAAAGTGATTCTGTGCATAGAATTTCAGCACCAGGATATCATGGTTTCTGTATAACACCACATAACAAAAATTGTCTATGATTATGAGCTATCTATTTCAATACATGATAAGAGTTTTCAAGAACAAATGTTTCAAAGGTTTGTCTTAAATTATCTAGGATGAAGACACTACTCAGAATACATGAGGAGGAAGGCCAATGCCAGCCATGACCACATTAGTAGCTCCCTATATGTTTGCATAGGGGTTAGTTTAGGTGGAGTCTCAGATTTAAGTTCTCAAAATTTAAAATCAGTCCTGAAAGTAATTTAACAGAGGCTGACTTCCAAAATCTCGAGTAAATATTGAAGTTGGAACTATAGATGGAAATACTGGCACATAAAAAATATTAATAGCCAATATTTGGTTCAGTTATGGGAATAACAAAAAAGTAATCTGTAGCAACATTTAGAAATGCAACATCATAAAGTTGTCAGAATATCTACTTCAGTGTGAATTTACATTATATGATTAAAGGTTTTTTTTTATATTTTAACAACTAATTTTATACTTTGTATGTGTATATGTCTGTGTGCATAGGGTTAGGCACATGGGTATAGCATACATGTGAAGGTCAGAGCACAGCTTAGAAGAATTGGCTCCCTCTTCTCACTGAGATATATAATTGAGGTCATCAAGCTAGGTGGCAATCATCTTTACTCAAGAGCCGTTTTTCAGGCTTAAGTTTTCATATTAGAAAAAATTCAAATCTACTGCAAGAACTAAATATAAATAAGAAAAATCTTTAGTGTCCTGTCCTGATAAACCTTTTATGGAATATCTGACATCAGTAGTCAGTTCAAGGTAATCATATTTAAGCATAGTTTATTGTCAATCCTCCCAGGGAAGTCAATAGTAATGTGATATTTTGATAAATAAATTGCTTTGCATTTATTAACATATAATATATATTTTTTTCTTTTGAATCTAAGAATTCTGCCAGCTTAATATATATTATCAAATTTTGTAAATATTTTCCTACCTACATTATATATGTAAGTAAGATAATATAATGATATATGGATTTTATTTAATAAATTTGTGCATAATTCGGTTTTCAAAAGCAGTGTATATGAGACCCACATGTTTAAACCATGTTTGAGAGAGGATCAAACTTCTTCTAGATAGTACAATACGTGGCAGTCCTATTATAAAGTTCACTTAGAAGACTGTCAGCCAAAACACTCTAAAGGAACAATCAATTCTGAAAAGTAATCTTTATACAATAATTGCATCAGATGCTTCTGCTAAAAGAAACCAAACTATGATCTTTGCCATCATCAGCATCAAATCCATGTTTGCACAACTGAGTGAAATTTACTCATGAAGCTGGGATGTGTGTGGGCTGAGGACATTAAGACACAAGCTAAACTCTCCCTCTCCCTCTTTCCAGCTGCAACTTGTGAATATAAATTATATATGTAGCTTTAGAATATATTCGTAAATTATTAAGTGAGCATATCATACAGCTTAATTTATTTAAAATCTTTTATTCTCAGAAAAATCAAACATATCATTAAGTTTACATAGAAATTAAATTTCCAATTATGTCTTCATAAAAATTCACTGGTGAAGTAAATGTTCATATTAATGACCAATTTTATGTACTATTTGATCATGCCAGTAGCTGAACAGGTTACCATTAAAAATTGGTAAGTAACATATCATAAATGTGCAAATATCATCTTAGTATTCTATTGTGTTACAATTGATACTAAATGTTTGCTAAATATATACCTATTACATAAAGCTTTTAAAAGTACAATAAAAATACAAATTCTGTTTTAAAAAGCCATAGAGATGGCTTCTAAACATCCTCATTATACAATTTCCAAAGTACTAGCTGAGAATCAAGAACTACAAAGAATTCCTGATGAAACACACAGTACCTGCTAATTAAGGTTTAACTTAGCAGGTATAACTGAACACAAGCAGTAAGGCTCCTCTATGCCATAGAGCATAACCGTTCAAACATAAAATTGCATAAGCACATTTGATTTCTGCTCTGCTCCTAATGAAAAGGTACCTTTAACACTTCCATAGAACTCCAGAAGTAACATATCTAATTAGTTTTGATAAAATTCTGACAAACTAAGCCCAGATTTTCATTATTTTCCTTCTATTGTGATAAAATCAAATTAGAACTTTCGACAATAATTTTTTTCTGAACTGGTAGTATTTTACATCATGGGCAAATATTCCAGAAGCATATATTTTCTAAGGGTAGGTTCATTAGTACTTCAGAATGAGTGCTGGAGAGTTTTATTGCTCAGACTAAAGATGAAGCTGATGATTTTTGTGTGTGTGTGTGAAAAATGAAATTCTGACTTTAACAGAGCAAATGAAAATAAAAATTGTTAAATTTTCTTACATTTAAATAAAATACCCCATCAAAATTTTAAAGTATGAAAACTAATGTGGCACTGAGGCATAAGGTTGGTGAGAGAAATACCACATCACATGATAACTTCAGAACATTGGTAACATAAGAACTGTCAATAGGCATCACACTGTAGAAAGCAAACCCTTCATTTCTTACAATAACAGAGCAGGTGCTAGCCCAGTGTGACACTAATAGGACAGCACATGAGAAATGAAATGTCAAGTTTCCCAAGGAAGCAGTTTCTCCCCAAGTGTTACTTTTGAGACAAATTAAACATTTTTAGAATATAACTTAAATGGCTGCTGTTTTTATTTCATATATTTTATATGATTACTACTAAAACCTACATTCTCATTTTACCAGATAGAATTTAGTAAGCTGGTAGCATAATAGTTTAGATTTTCATAATGAGGCAAACTTTTTATTCACAAAATGACATACAGCTAATCACTGGTAGCCTGCTTATTAGTGTCAAAATAGAACATGTATATTGGCCTGTCTCTTCAGATATTTTGAAGATATCAAGGTATGGATTTTTGGGACAAGGGTAACGAACTAATGTCCTGGAGAATGAGCATAAATGTCAAGGTAATGATGACTTAAAATTCAGACAAGACAGTCATTTAGAGAATTTGTCTTTCAATTATAAGTTCACCCATAACATAGAAGGGAACATAAAAGTCAATATACATTATACTAAGTTCTGTTTAAGACAAAAATAAACAACAGTGAAAGTGAAGAGATTGTTACTTCAACAGATCTAAAAACATTTAGATATTCAAAAGTATATTGGCACAAGGATAATAGCTGTCTTAAAATAATGAATGACGTATATTCAACAAATTAAGCATGGCAGGATCACTCTTTCATGATGTCAGCACCTGCTGTCTAATGGGTCGAGACAAAATACTGTTCCTTCAAGAGTTAGTCCCATTTTGAACCCCTCCTGTAAAGTAGAACAAAATTGTTAAAGTGTAAACACTAATGACAAAATAAATTATATAACCGTATTAATAAGCAAAAAAGAAAATAAAAGTTATAATATTTATGTTTAAAGTAAATGCAAATTCTGGCTTATCAGAATTTTACACCAATAATACGTTGTGAGTTCTTTTATACTATGGGACCTTTTTTCTGTCTAAGTGTATGAAATGAATGTGCATGAGAAATAAAAGAAAATACCAATTTAAGATATGACATCTCTTTTTTTGTAGTAGACATTTTCAATATTGCATTTTACTATAATTTATTACTAGTTTTTAAAATTGTGTGTGTGTGTGTGTGTGTGTGTGTGTGTGTGTGTGTAGGTTTGTAACCAGAAAACCAAAAGATGGTACTGCATGTCTTGGAAATGGAGTTGTAGAAAGTTCCATTTTTGATTTGTAGATGAGCCATTTTTGTCAGTGCTGGAAACTGAACTCAGGTCATCTGCAAGAAGAGTTAAACAGTTTTCATTCCTAAGTGACTTGTCCAGACTCCCTATGAGTGAGGGTTCACAGAAGCCTGATAACATGCGTGTTTTCTTTCTGGCTACAACAGTCCGCATTCTGGGTAAGATACTTTTGCGAGGACAGTGCTATACTCGTAACGGGACGTAGTACCATGGACCACTATGCCATCTGGAAGCCGCCCAACAGTTCTGCTGCTGCTTTTCCTTTCCAATCATTTTTCCTACTTAGTTTTGAAATTACGTCATTTCTCCCATCGCTTTTCTCCCTGTAAAACTTCTTATACCATCTCTTGCCCTCCTTCCAATTCATGGCCTCCTTTTTCTGTGATTGTTGATCTATCTTTTTATCATCTATTTATCTATCTACCAATCTATAAATCAACAGTCTGTCAACTAATGTATATAAGAGTTTTGATAGTCTTGCCTTTGATTTCTGATCCCCTAGCATGGTTTTGAGGGTAAGATGCCATTTAATAATTAAATGTTAGGTGGATAATATTCTCTCTCTCTCTCTCTCTCTCTCTCTCTCTCTCTCTCTCTCTCCTTTTATTCTTCCTTACTTCTTTCTCCTTTGTTATTTGTTTAGGGAGGAGGCAGCTGTTTGGTTTGGTTTGCTTTTTGAGGCAAGGATTTTTCTGAATAACCCTGGCTGTCCTGGATCTCACTTTGTAGACTAGGATAACCTTGAACTCAGAGATCGACCTGCCTCTGCCTCCTGAATTCTGCGATTAAAGGAATGTGCTATTATGCCTGGCTTCTTTTCTACGTTGCAAAGAGACAATTAAATTATAAACTGTCTTTGATACTCCAATCTTTCTCTAACTTCATCTTGCCTCTACATCAATGCACACTGGCTTACAAAGAAGCACATATGTGTGCTAATCAGTGGAAATACAGGTCACATTATGGGTTTCTTTATGAGTCATTGTGACAGTACCTCATTACTTTAATTTACAATCAGCATTTAATATATTTATAATTGTGTAATGTAAACATTTTCATATATAGAAGAAATCACATCTATAGTCAATGCTCAGAGACCCTCATCATGTTTATTACACACAGACTATATAGCAGTGTTAGTACTGGAAAGGTTTATAAACTTCTTGCCACCATTTAGATGCAAATCATATTCAACTGGGTAATGTTCGTAGTAGTTATTAATCATTTTAAAAGCCTGTATTATAATAAGAGCTATTTGTTATGTGCGTTCATGAATAGTAATTAAATAGTTTAAATGTGAACACTAAAAATAATACTGTTTTTTCAAATATCTGGTTTGTATCTGAAGGCTTGTACAGTGTCATTATCTAGTATATTTTGAATAATAGATGATGATAAATAGATGATACATAAATGTGCTTGTAAACCACTTAGAATAGCATCTCTATAGTGACTTGCTTAGACTAATCTAGTCATCAGCTAACAGAAGTGTTCTTGTAGGCTCTCTGGTTTTCCTTCCTCCTGAAATGAAACTCCCTGTACATTTTTATTTCCCAGTTTCATTTTTATTTCACAATGTAATGAATTTTGACTCCTCTCTTGAATCTTTAAATCTCTGTTTTAAAATGTGGCTTAAAGAGTTTCCTTAGTGCAGTAGACAGTGCATCAGTCTCATAAAAATAGGGCTTATTTATTTAATGTAACGATGGGATTAGTTTTCAAAAGAATTACTTTATAATTAGCTAAAACTTCAACCATATTCTTTTCATATGAAACATTTTGCTGGACTCTATTTTACTATTTTGAAACAGAGAAGAGCATATAGGGAGAAAACAGAAGAACCCCTATGGCCTAAACGCCCAGATAATGAGGTGAGCCCTTAATTATCTCTTTAAGTTTGAGGAGAGCAGAGGTTTTTTTTGCATAAAATATATTACCTATAATTTTCTATTCTGTTGTCTAAAAGAACTTTCTACTTTACATTTGTAATCAAACAAGTTTATTCTGACAACACAATATTAATCTTTATAGTATCAATTCGTTTCCATTACTTGGCAATCATGAATAAAGCCAACAACATAATTTTATGTATAAAAATTTAAAATATTTATAATTATTTGTTCATGTTCATTTTTTAAATAGTATAGAAAACATAAGTGCAAATATTAGTATTAATTATATTTGTATAAATTAATATTTATTTTGGAATTAAATTATTATGAATTCCCATAGAGATGCTAAGTTATAATCTAACCTTGATCTAGCAAGCACTTAGACTTCATGCATCTCAACAAATTCATTCATACTGTTTATTTAAAAAATGTCCGTTAATTAAAAATGGCACTTAGATTTTTAAAAAATTATTTGTATGTCTTCTTTGATTACAAAGAGCACATTCACACATGGGTTAGACAATTGTGGCTCTTTCTCTGAGTCAGGGCTTATTATTCATGCAATGGGTGTTTGGCCTCCTAATCATTTGTCTGATCCTTCAAGTATACACATGCATGTGTATGTATAGATTTGCATGTACATGTATGTGAATGCATATGGAAGCTAGAGATCAATTTTGGACATCATTACCCAGGAATGCCACCAATCCCCTTGAGACATTGGCCTGGAGGTACTGCTTATATTTCATTTATACATAGGCTTCCAAATTTTTAAACAGTTGACTTGATATTTATATACAATTCTTTCATTCTTTTTAGACTTGCCATTGTTTGAAAACATATTCTAATGTTTTATGCATGTGTGCATGTTTTTATATGTGTTCATGTGTGTATGTGATTTGTATACTTATGTATGCACAGGTGTATGTGTTGTGCATACACATGCATGCACATGTATATGGGTGCCAGAGATCAAGGTTGGCTGTTATTTTTTAGGAATGTCTTCCATGTTGTTGGCTTGAAACTTCCCAGTTAGGCTACACTGCCTAGCCAATAGGCTCTAGGAAACATCCTGTCTCTGTTTTTCTAGTGATGTGATGACTCCGTATTTTTATGTGGGTTCTAAGACTAATATTCTCATGTTTGCAATGGCAACCACTTTGCCAACTGAGTTATTCTCCTTAACTTCTATTTCATTATTGGAATTCATAAAATATACTCACAGGTATCAATACTATCTTATTTCTTTGTCTGAGAAAGACACATACCTTGCAGTTTAAATTATGTCAAATCAAGTAACTATATGATTGATTTTTAAAATATATATTAAATTGCTCAACTATTTGAAATAAAATATGGCTTAACATTTCTGCTTTAATTCTTACATGAATGAGATATTCCTAGAATTTCAAAGTTAGTACTGAAACAGTAATAATTTAGTTTTAATCCTCTATAGTGAAAAAAGAAAACTAAATATTTATCAAAGCTTACCACTAATGTCACATACTATATGACATTATTTACTTAGCTTATAGTACTATATTGGTATTTTATGCACTATTAAAGATAGGAGTAGCCATATGTGTATATTAGATTAGTTAGGATCATTGTGGACTATAAATGAAAGAAATATTATTTTATTATATTTAAAGTGACCTTGTAAGTAAGTCTTGAACTAATACAAACACACAATGAAGTGAACAGTGAAATACTGACAATAATTGAAATATTAACCTGAAGATCTGAGCTATGAAACCTCTTTAAACACATTAAACAATCACATACAACCATATGAAACTTGTTTCAATAGATATTAAGAGAAACATGCAAATACAAATGTTTTAGCTCTTAAAAAGTTTGTTAACTCTTTAAGTTACAAAAAGAGATACCAACCATCTCTGGCGCTACCCACCATGAGAGCAGGAGGATAAAAAAGACATTAAGAAATTTATTAGAAACGTGAGAATCAAAAGCATTGGATTCCACTCTAAGATTACCTGATTACCACATTTCTACAACATTCTTATACCACATTTCTCAAACTTGGTGACATCAAAAGTCTGTACGTGAAGACTTATCTTTTAAAAGCTGTTCAAGTCTTAATTTACTATTAAAAACAAAAGCCTTCCTTCACGGAAAGTTTTCATAATCTGCATCAGCCTGAGAGCAGTTACTCTTCCCAGCTCCCAAATTCATGTTCTACAGGCATTGACCTAGATAGTTCATTCGATTGAGCACAGATGACAACAAAGGAAAAAATTCAGAGAGGACACAGTATTATGTCTCACTAACCAGTCACTTTTAAGTGCAGTTTTCAGTCACCGAACTGTAAAGATGAGAGACCATTTCTGTTAGGCATACTGCATATTGAGAACGACAGAAGTTGATTGGGTGGTCTTTGTTTTAGCCCCAAATGCTATACATCTTATTTTAACTAAATATTTTAATGTGAACTTTGTTGATGTTATGATGATTATAAGAATTATATGGCTCAGTCATCAATGATTTTTTTCAGAATATTTTTAAAATTTAATCATTTTAGTAAATTTAAATGAAATAAATAAAATTTTGGGGAAAGAAATAGTAAGTGATTGAATTTGAGAAATTTTGATACATTCTTTGAAAACATCAAGGCATGTTTTAAATAATTCAAATTTTAATTGCAGCCATATTACTAAATCTAGAACAAAAAAGATAAGCACATAATAATTAGGAAAGGCAGAAGCATGTCATTTATTTGAGTGGAAGGATATTTATATCGTCTCAGGGAAAGGAGTGTGCTCACCAGCTTTCGATCACAGTTTATTCTCTGGTTTAGGGGTAGGCATGCATGGGTGGTAAAGCTCAAGGAGGGAGTGGGGGGTGAGTTAATCAGGACAACAAGCAGAAATAACTCAACCTCCTCACATTACTGTCTCAACTACCTCTTCTCAGTCAGTTCTAAGTAACTCATGCTGTTCTGAATTTTATCAGTTATTTGTGATGTAAAATAAGGCATAATTGTTTTATTCAACCATGGAGGGCAAATATAAAAAGAAGTGGCTATTTCAATCTAAGTCTGACAATCTTTCCATCAATGTAAACATCTATAAAGCTTTATAAAGAAACGCTTTCTCTCAACTTACAGAAAAATTTAGATACAGAAGCTTGACCAACCTCCTAAAGAAGTTGCCATTGGTGTTTGCCTTCTCAAAAGTCAAGGAGTCATGACCCACAGTTACAATGCTTCTTCTCAAAAAATAAATATGATGTTAGTCTTACAAAGATTTCCCCTCATCCAATCCCTTCACAATTTTGAAATTCAGAACTATTAAGACAGATACAAAAGTAGTACAATTTCATTACAGTGGCTTTTAAGTTTTGTAATTTAAAAACATACAATTCTGTCATTTGTATTAAAAATAACCATCTTCTTTCCATTCTAACTGCTTTAAGCAAGCCTTTATAGCAACGAAGGATAGAGTTGTACAAACATTTTGTTGTTGTTGTTGTTGTTGTTCCAGATTAAGAGAAATAAACAATGTTAAAATAGTCACCTGTATCTCATCTAATTTGGACTGAATATCAGGAGGGAAGTCCCCTGCTCCACAGTTAAATGGGTCAAAAGGTTCAGCTCCAAAAAGGTCCCGTTCTGTAAGGAAATAAACATGTGGTAAGAGATAGGGTGAAACAGTTGAGATAGAACAAAACCAAGAGTATAACTTAAAAGTATGAATTTAATTATTATATTAATATAAGTATTTATAGGATCTAATTAGTTACTGATACTTACATTTTGTGCTGCATATTATTGAGCCAAGTAAGTAAAAAATACATTTTGTGATATTAAAAATTCTCTGGCAAGATGGGTTCAGTCACATTTAGGATGGTATTGCAATGAAAGGTGTTGTGTATTCTTATTCACATGTGAATATTGGCGTCAAATATTTATATTTGTACGTTTAACTTGGAGTGTCTGGAGCAGCTAGGAAACTAGAAATGGATAATTGGTGAGGAAATCGAAGAAAGATCTTAAGGGAGGGGAGTAGTGGTGAACAGAGGTGACACGAAAGAGAAATTGCAGAAGGAAGTTTCAGGAGGGAGAGAAGTAGGAGAGTAGGACAGAGAAGAGGGCTGGAGGGGGTATAACTAACTACAATGATGGTGAAAAAGCCGTGTTGAACTCTACTAGCTTATAAGCTACATGGGTGTATTTCTGTGTTCATATAAATGAGTTTAATTACAGTTATGCAACACAGAGGATAAGGTTCCTCACAGGCACTATAGATTGACAAATATAAAACCCAATATCAAATGAGGAATATCTACCCTAGAAGTTTATCAGGGGTGTCCAGTATTTACCCCTTCCAAAAATAAGAGAAAAAGCCACTATTACACCTTAGTTAGGGTTTTATTGCTGTGAAGAGGACACCATGGCCATGGCAACTTTATGGGAAAAAAAAAAACAACCATTTAGTTAGGACTGGCTTACACTTCCAAGGTTTGGTCTATTGTCATCATGGTGTGAAGCATGATGGTATGCAAGCAGACCAAGCTGGAGAAGTAGCTAAGAGTGATACATCTTGATCTGTAACCAGTAGAAAGTGACTGTGTGCCACAATGGACATAGTTTGAGCATAGGAGACCTCAAAGTCTGCCCCCACAGGGACACATTTCCTCCAACAAGGCCTCACCCCTTAACAGTGTCATTCCCCATAGGCCAAGCATTCAGTGGAGCTAAGCCACCATATTCTACTCCTTGGTCCCCCAAACTTGTAGAGACAGCAGAATGCAGAATTGTATTCAGTCCAACTTCAAAAGTCTCAACCCTATTTAAAAGTCCAAAGTCTCTTCTGAGACTCATACAATCTCCCATAAGATAAAATAAAAAAGCAGATCGCATACTTTCAATATATATTGGCACAGGCTACACATTAACATTCCAAAAGAGAGAAAAGACAGCATAGTGAGGAAATACTGGGCCAAAGCAAGACTACAAACCAACTAGGCAAACTTCGAACTCCACATCTCCATGTAAGATGTCAAAGTGCTCTTCAGATCTTCAACTGCTTTTCGGTTTATTGATTACAACACACTTCTTTCTATTAAGCTCTTTCCACTCACTGTTAACAGCTCTCCTTGGCTGGTAGCCTATGACTCTGGTATTTCCAACATTTTAGGGTCTCCAAGGCTCTTCAGGCTTCACCTTCACAGGTCCATGCAATGGCTTCTCTAGGCCTCCATGGAGGAACACCCCTGACACATGCCTGGTCTCAGCAGCTTTCCTTAGTCATGAAGAAAGAATCCAAAACTCCTTTCTTCTATCCTTGATTCTAAATCCAAAAACAGCTGGCCAAATCTGCCAAGATCTGTTGCTTGCTGGTGCCAGAATATAGCCACCTTATTCAATGACATCTTCACCAGGTTTTTTCCCTTTTTCAGTGTGTGTGTGTGTGTGTGTGTGTGTGTGTGTGTGTGTGTGTGTGTTAGTTTCCTTTACATCCTAAATTTGGCTATCTGAAAACCCGCTCTGTAGACCAGACAGGCTTTGAATTCAGCTATCTGCCTGCCATCTCCACAGTGGTAGGATTAAAGGTATGCACCACCACACATGGCTCTAAGTGCTTTTTTCATTTCTTTTGACAGGTTGGAAGCTTAGCTGGGTGGGGTCTTGCCCTGAGTTCACCACTCCTTTTATTGCATTTAGCATGAAGCTTTTCTACAATCTGTTTATCTCCTTGAACACAGGATTTAGATCCATTCCAATTCACCATGCCCCTTTTCTTCTTGAACTATACATTTTTTATTTCTCTTTGAGCAGCTTTCTCCTTTTCATTAAAGCTTCATAAGAGTGAACAGTAGTAACCACATGACAGAATCAATACTAAGATGTTCTGAACATTTTCTGGCCAACACAACTAATTCAGAACACTTCAATTTAGCCTGAGGTAAAGTTTTCAGACAAGGGCAAAGAGCAGCCACATTCTTCACCAAGATATTACAGGAATAGTCACTAGGCCTCATGTTAACATTCTTCTCCTCTGAAGCCTATTGAGCCAGGCACCCACAGTTCAAACCAACTCAGTTCAAACCAACTCAGCACCACTGTCTTCCATGCTTCTATTAAGATAGACCATTAAGCCCTATTTAAAGCATCCAACTGCCTTTCTAATCCAAAATCCCTATCTTCACCTGCTGATCTAAGAGCATGGGAGATCTTTCCATCTTCTGAGGTCTTCTTCAATTTCTTTATTCAGAGACTTGAAGTTCTTGTCATACAGATCTTTCACTTCTTTGGTTAGAGTCACACCAAGGTATTTTATTTTACTGCGAAGGATATTGTTTCTCTAATTGCTTTCTCAGCCTGTTTATCTGTTGTGTAGAGGAAGGTTACTGATTTGTTTGAGTTAATTTTATATCTGGCCACTTTGTTGAAGTTGTTTGTCAGCTTTAGGAGTTCTCTGGTGGGTGTTTTGGGGTCACTTAAGTATACTATCATATCATCTGCAAACAGTGATATTTTGACTTCTTCCTTTCCAATTTGTATCCCTTTAACCTCCTTTTGTTGTCTAATTGCTCTGGCTAGGACTACCTATATTGAATAGGTAGGGAGAGAAAGGGCACCCTTGTCTAGTCCCTGATTTTAGTGGGATTGCTTCAAGTTTCTCTCCATTTAATTTGATGAGTGAGTGCTCAGTCCTTCTTAGAAAGGGGAACAATGTAGCAAAGGATGGCCTTGTTAGGCATAATGGGAGGAGAGGCCCTTGGTCCTGTGAAGGCTCCATGCCCCAGTGTAGGTGAATGCTAGGGTGGGGAGGCAGGAGTGGGTGGCTGGTTGTGAGAACACCCTCATAGAAGCAGGGGAGGTGAGATGGGACACGGGGTTTCTGGGGGGAGGGGTCAGGACCTGGAAAGGGGATAACATTTGATATGTAAATGAAGAAAATATGCAATAAAAATTGTAAATAAAATAAGAACTTATTATTAATAAAGCACATATTTTAAAGGAGGAAAAAAAAAAAAAAAGAGTATGAGCCAGGGAGGAAGTCAGTGAGCCCTGCTTTGTGATCTCTGCTTTTTTCTTGCCTTGAGCTCCTGTCCTGACTTCCCCTGAAATAATCCATTTCATTCCCATGGTAATTTTGGTCATGGTGTTTATCACAGCAATGAAAAGCAAACCAGAATATCTACTTTTTGTGTTGTATGCTTTTCGGGGTTGAGTGCAAAAAGAAAAATAAATCTTGTTCATTATATATGCCCATTCTGAGTTGATATTTTGAAAAATTCCAGTGGGATGAAATTTATAGAAAGTAAGAGTTAGGGCTTAGTAGTGATGTGTTTTCATGTCAACTTGACAAGTGGTCAATTGAACTGGCTGATTTTGTGTGTCAACTTGACATAAGCTGCAGTTATCACAGAGAAAGAAGCCTCCCTTGGGAAAATGCCTCCATGAGATCCAGCTGTAAAGCATGTTCTTAATTAGTGATCAAGGTGGGAGGGCCCATTGTGGGTGGTGCCACCTCTGGGCTGGTGGTCTTGGCTTCTATAAAAGACCAAGCTGAGCAAGCCAGGAGGAGCATGCCAATAAGTAACATCCCTCCATGGTCTGTGAATCAGCTCCTGCTTCCCGACCTGCTTGAGTTCCAGTCCTGACTTCCTTTGGTGATGAAAAGCAATGTGGAAATGTAAGCTGAATAAGCCCTTTCCTCCCCAACTTTCTCCTTGGTCATGATTTTTGTGCAGGAATAGAAACCCTAAGATCCATACTTCTGAATGCTTTCTCTATACCAAGGAGAGATTTTAATGTTTTTTTTTTCAGATATGTAGAAGATACAATTGAAAAAATGTTTTTGGATATTTAGTACATTAAAGACAAACCCCTTACATAATAATATAAACAGAAAAAAATATAGACAAAAAATTTATTGGATTTTCACTCTTTACATATTCTTCACTAATGACTCATGAAACCATAACAACACTATGTAAACTACTCTGGTAAACACATAACAAATAACTCCATTATGACTAGTTATTTTTAAGAATGATAAGAAATTAAATAAACACAAATACATAGTTGAACAATTTTATGAGGCAAGTAGCTCTGTATTAAATACACTTGTTCATATAAGCTTCAACTTGCAAATAGGGATGTGCAACTAGATTTAATCAAATTTGAAACCTATATAAAAGCATAATACTTCAGTAAGTAAAGCTGTTAGCTTATTTCATTTCTATAAAACATGAAAGATTGAAAATACAGCCAAATATAGCATGAATAGTGATATATTTAGAGTGCTTACTGATCTCTGCAGATCTGCTAGGTATGGCTGGTAGCTGTGTGCCATTTCGAGCAGATGTTGGAGACTGGTGTGATATTGGGGAAAATGGAATCATGTCAAAGATGTCAGTGGAAGGAGACGTCACTGTCACACCACCGGCCTGTAATGAAGATAGGAATTAGTGTGATGACCAAGGCAGGCATATTACTATCCTGAGAATGTCATATACATGTAAAATACACAAACACAACCCCGTGGGGAGTCCGATAACTTTCCATTCTGTAAAGGAAAAGTAGTTAACTGTAGTTTTATGTGGTCTAAGCTAATACAGCAAATACTCACTTAAAAGAAAACAGCAGAAATCTGTTCTCAAAGCAGATAACAGCAATAGTGTGGACACAGATGGGAGAGCAAGGCATGCTGAGCTTTTGTATATTACAAACAATTGCCATTCCTTTCAGAAAATCACTAACACCTTAGAAACTATTTGAATAAAAAAAGTATGTTGAAATTGACTTCACATAGGTTTTTTTAAAAAAGCAGTTGAACTACTTTCTTAATTAGAAGTGTTCAAGCTCAATTTACATTTTTGTATTCCTAAAAGCAGAGCATATTCAACTGCATTTCTAAGTACAGAACAATTAACTTATATTCACTGCAATACATTTTAAACCTGAATAATTTCATCATGTTTTCAATAATAAACAGCTACCTTGTAAAATAAATTAATAATTAACAATGTAATACACAAACTATTAAATTATACAGTGCAGATCGGGACTGGGAAGATATTGAAAAATCAATATTAAGATCCTCTTAAAATTCAGCCAAAAGTTAATGTAAAATGAGAGAATTAGAAAATTTTCAAACAAGGTATAATATATGTATTATCTCCTATACAAACTGTCATAATGATTGAAAGAAGAATTTTTTCATTTGGAGAGGAATAGAAGTTTTTTGTTGTTGTTTTGTTTTGCTTTCCCTATTAGATTATGGAAAGATTACCCAGAGTGGCTCATAGTAGAGTTCTCAAGATAAAACAAACATGGGGTTGGTTGTGTGTATAAAGAGATGGATTATTTTTGGTTGTGAGGCTAGCCTTTAACAGCTGAGCCATCTCTCCAGCCAAACCAAAGAATACACATGGAGGGACCCATGGTGCTGGCCACATATGTGGCAGAGGAGGGTCTTGTTAGCCATCAGGGGGAGCAGAGGCCCTTGGGCTTGAGAGTGTTAGATGCCCCAGTATAGGAGAATGCCAAGGAGGGAAAATGAGAGTGGGAGGGTGGGTGGTTGGGGGAATACCCCCATAGTGGTAGGGGGAGAGGGGAGGAAATAGGGACGTTCCAAAAGGGAGATCTGGAAAGGGGGAAACATTTGAAATGTAAATAAAGTATCAAAAGAGAGAGAGAGAGAGAGAGAGAGAGAGAGATGGATTAGCCATTTAGGTAAAATGACAGGGTATATTTTCTGCATAAAAATTGCCATTGTGCCCAGTAGTGGTGGCGCGCGCCTTTAATCCCAGCACTCGGGAGGCAGAGACAGGCGAATTTCTGAGTTCAAGGCCAGCCTGGACTACAGAGTGAGTTCCAGGACAGCCAGGGCTACACAGAGAAACCCTGTCTCGAAAAACCAAAGCAAACAAACAAACAAACAAACAAATAAACAAGCATATAAATAAATTTCCATCGTAGTCCTTTCTTCAATACTTTACTTACCCTCACTCCTACAGTATTCAGGAATATTGCTCTCCTAATCTTCTTTTTCTTCCCTGGCTTGCATATTGTTCCTTGGCATGTAAAAATATTACACCGGAAACATTGCTTTTTTTCTTCTAGCTTCTGTACTAATTGTGTACCATATTTTCAAGACTCATAAACTCCTAGAATTCTTTGCTTCAAACTGCACTAAGCAAGAATGTAAGAAAATAAAAATATCCCACTAAGGCACCAAGTCCCATTACATCATCCCAAGTCACATCTAACCATTTAGTACCACATAAAGGACACATTCTATAAGAATTCTCTTAGAGTAGGGAATGGATAATAGAGCTTTCTGCTTTGTAAGTTATAAGAGGTCTGGGAATGCTGCTGTCACTGACTGGCCTGAGCAGGCCACTTTTAGAAAGTGGTCCCACTGACAGTCTGGGGTCAGGAGAGTTGATAGAAGTAAGGGAAATGGAGTATATGTTTCGACAAGGAGATGGATCATCACTATTGCTCCAGAGAGAGGATGAGCACCTTTAACACACCTGTGGCACATGACCAGAGACTCTGTGTGGCAGCTGTAAAGGATCGACAGAAAGAAAAACAAGAGGAAAAGAAGCTTAGAGGGCATGAAGAACATACAAGAAGTTTATTTGGAAAAGGAGTTTTGTGAAAATTACAAGAATGCAGCTACAAAATCCACACAGCTGAAGCTGGACTTCTGTATGAGTTCTCACTAATCAGTTGATTGAAGTATTGTCATGTTTTCATAGTTTTAAACAGGATATTGGAGTCACCAGGACTTCAGAAGAAGACAGGAAAGAAGAAACTGAGAAACTCTGTGATGTTTTTTGAGGTCTTGTTGATTTAGGATGGTGGGTTCAGTAAGATGAACAGTCATGGACACAAGAGAGGGTCTGGTGAGTAATTAGTGATTGTAGAATTTTCTAGTGTTAATATGCATTTTAGTACTCTTTGAGTTGTCATAAGTATAACTAATAGCAATGGTAATATGTTTACATTTTCACAGAAGGAATGCACATAGATTCATAGCATATACACCTCTCTAAGCTCAGAAGCATAGCCAAAATCCAAAAGTGTGACTCCAGTTCCCTGCCCATCCTGAAAGTTGGAGGTTCCCCATGGTAGAACACTCTAGAGAGGGAAAGGAAGTTATCAAGAACCTCATAGCAATTAAAGGTCATTAACAATGGGCAAATGGGCAAAGAGTGTCTGCACATCAAACTTTGGGTGATTTTAGGGGGCCATTCTCCTAGCATGGACATTTCCAGTAAAGAGATGAGCTCTGACCAGGTATTAGATCATATAGTTGACAATGTATCAGTCAAAATCAGTCCAAGAACTGAACCTTTATTCATTCACTATGATACTATAAGCAAGAGGCCAAATAGAGGAGCCCACTCCATCAATGCTCCTTTGCATTTCCCCATAAGAGGAGCTCAAAGGATGGAGGTATAGGATAAGACACTATGTCATTGCTAAGGGAGGTTGACCAAAAAGTTCTCAAGGTCAGAATTTAGGTTTTCTTTTTGCCTTTTCACAAGAGGAGAAGTGCTGAATACAGACTCAAAGAGATATGTAAAGTATTGCAAAGACACCCAGAATAAACAAAGTTGGAGGCAATATTAAAGAGAGGTGTTGACAAGAATATCAAAAGAAGACCTTTGTATCAAGGCTCAAAATGCAGAGAGATTCATGAATATGAGGCCAGCTGGGAAACTGAGTGCCTGACTCAACTGAAAACTGCCCAGCTCTGTGGCAGCAGGTGGGGTGGAGTTGGGTGGGAAGGGGTGTTCTGATCAGTTTCCAGATTGCCATGCTGCCTCATAGTTCTAAAATTCATTTTTAATGGCGCTTTATGTAAGTTAGATGTTTAAAATTAAAATATAATTGCATCACTTACCCTCTTCCACTCCTTCCCTGAATCCCTTCTGTAGCCCTTCCATACAATTACCTCATCCCTCTCAAACTAATATAAAATTTATTATTGCTACACATGTATATAAATGAATCAACATAAAGGTGAAGCATACTGAGTCCATTAAGTGTTGCTTGTACTTCTATGTTTTCAGGGCTAAGTAATGGATAACTATTACAGGCAGACTCATCCATGGGGAGGACTAATTGTTTCACTCTCAGTAATTGCTAATTGCTCTTTTCACATTTTTCATATTACTTTTAAAAATAAGCTTTAAGAGTAATGCTTATACCACCAGGAAAGTACTACTTCAGTTTCATAGATTTAATGTAGATTTATAATTTCTAGTTGCGAGTTCTATTACCTTGTATTTCTTTTAAAATTCATGCAAGTTAAATGGTTTTGATTTGCCTAGCCACAAATCACCAAAAGAAACTTGAGACAAAGGTTCAATGCTGTGAGCAGGTACTGCTCAACAGAACGGGAAAGAAAATATACTGGCTTCCCATTCTATAGGGTTAGTCCCTGGATCATCTCTATGCAGCCAGCAATGCTGAATGGGTAGCCAAGAACTGGTAACCATTTCCTGTGGGCAACAAACAATCCTTACTGCTGTTCATGTTTAAACTTCATGCCTTTGTTTAGAGACTCACATTTAGTTTGTTGTGTAATTGAGAGTTTTCAAAATGTGCTCTTGCCTAGCTTGAGTTCAAGAGTAGTTCAGAAAGCACTAGAAAGATAAATAATCAGGCTTGTTTACCTGCAACAAAATACACATCTTAGGTTGCAATTGCCTTATGAAATCTAAACAGTGGCTGCACAGTTGATTATGTAAAAGTAGAATTTTATCTAACACTGAAAGGTTTTACCCAGTAATAGACTCCTCCAAACTACAATTTCTTTTCATTTAACTTTCTGGCAATCACTTATTTGTTTGAAAGCTTGTGGAGATAGTGAAGTTAAAATGCAAGCCCCTAGACATAGAACCAAGAGGAAAGATTGACTTAACTTGGTGTGCCCAAATTTTATAAAGGAACAAACTTCTGAAGGTGCTCGTGAGGCCAAGAGGGCAGAATAAACCCTGTTTTCAAATATAAATATAAGCATAAGCAACACTGCCATGCGAATATAATAAATGGAGATCAGATTGTCCTAGATGATTAGTCCCAAATGGCAGAAAACTCAGCCTCTTATCTATTGCCAAACCACGAGAACACAGGGAGAAAAGCAAACCATGGAGTCAAGGAATGGAAATTTCTCAGTGTATCTAAATGATACGTTAGCATAAGGACCAATTTCTGAAACCAACCTAAGGTTTCCACAATCTTGATGTATGATAATATCAAGTTTTATTTCATTGGCCAGTAAAGGAACCTGTGACTTAGCTAACTGAGCAGAAATTAGGGCTGTGAACATCCTATGTTGGAATGGTCAGTGGTAAGGACATTGGTTTGGGGTCAGAGGGTTGCTCCATTTAGCACAAATATAATGAAAACTAATTTAGCATCCCATGATAATTTAATTGTGGCCATAAAATTCACTTAGATTATCATATGTGGATAATAGGATACTTAATCAATTCTAGTATTTCCTTAGTTACTTTATAGACTATTGCCTCTATTTCTTTAATCAAACTGCTAGCAAGTTTAGTCATTTTGCAAGCATTTTATATTTTATTTCTGAGTTCAAAACAAAATAAAATGTACAAAGTGTCCAGAATTTCAATTCCAGAGCACTCTGTAGGATCTCAGTATGGTGTTCTTTCCTAGTGTGTACTTGAAGGAAACATTAATGTTTCACAAGAAAGAACAGATGTACCTTATTTCTAACTGAACGATAATTGGTTAACCTAAAAAATTACAAGCCATTAAATAACAGATGTATACATTTCAATTTGTATTTTAATTATTACACATCTGTCATTTTTTTTTCAATTAAATAGTTTGAACCACTCCAGATCTCTAAAAATGGGTATTCCTAAGCATGACAGTACTTCATATTGAATAGTTTACATAACATAAACTTATTTCTTTATTTTATATAAGAAATGCATGAAATTATTTTTACTGTTGTTAAAGTAAATATAGCTGTATTTAGGATTATGCCAGCTTATTTTCACCACCATGTAAATAAAATAGAAAATGAAAAGCAAAGATATTTGTTAATAATCTCTTTAAAAGACAAGCCCTCAAACCATATACACACAAACATCAAAATGAACTCAGTAGCTTGTATTTATATATTTGTGTAAACATGTGTGTGTGTGTGTGTGTGTGTGTGTGTGTGTGTAACAACAATCAAAGTAAAAGGGACTATCACTTTGAGAGTAGGGGCATGGGAGGGACTAGCTGTACACAGAAGTACTAGAGTAAGGGTACCTAGGAAAGACTGAAGGCTGGGAAAGGAGGGGAAGAAACGATGCAATTCCTCTTAATTAAAAATGTACTGAAAGATAAAGAACAAAGTAGATTAACAAAAGCTTATAACAATATTTTCAAAACTAGTAGATCAGAACTGTCATAAATTTATATTTTAATGTCATCACTTAATTTTATCTAAAGTTTAGAATTCTAGAATATTTCTGAATTGACTGTCTTTTATGAATCAAAAATATTCTATATTCTTTTTCATACATCATTTAATTACAGTTAAACTAACCATTGCACACTCTACAACTGCGGTTCTCCATCAGTAGGTTACAACCCCTTTAATGATCAAACTACCCTTTCACAGCAGTTGCATATCAGATATCCTGCATATCAAATATTTACAATATGATTCATAGCAAAACTGCAGTTATGAAATAGTAACCTTGCTCATTTATAAGCTTAGGACTGACTCCATCTTTTCTCAGGTACCCAGTGTTAGTGCAGGACAGTGTCTGCCTTGAGACAAATTTGCAAGATCTGCTGAAAAGAGAACAGTTTTGTGAATGTGTCCCCAATCCATTTGATCCTCCCAAACCTTCTCCTATCCAAAGCCAATGATAAGGCTTTATATTTCTGTCCTCCCAGGAAGGAAACGGTGAATATTCTCTGGGTTTGCATGAAAAATGATAACATGTTTATTTTATTCCTTTGACAACTCAAAGGCTGAACCAAAGCATAGCCTGATAAATTTTAGAAACAACTAATCAAAACTCCCCTGAAAAATAGTTTCTCTTGCACTTTGTATTTTATAGCAGGACTATACTAAGCATTTTAATATAGTTTTAAAGAGTGTGTGCAGCATTTTGCATTTTTAGAGTCAAAGCACAGGAATGAATTTGAGCCATTGTTCTGTATCTTGAGAAGAGGGAAGCAAATAGAACAAAACAAAATACCACAAAACCCTTGCGTGGAGTATATAGTGAAGGAAAAATAAGAAAGATTATACTAAGAAGGTTCAGACCATAGAAGGCTTGGACCTTAGGAGGCTCCAAAGCCCACTGAGCACATTGTCTGTACTCAGGAGTCCCCAACCTTTCTCTGCTCAGCCATATCAGCTGACTGCTATCAGTGCTGTCAAGCAATGTTCATACTAACTCTCTCAGCACAGGCAAAGGAAAAACACGAGTTTAGAGTAAAAGAAAAAAATGACCAACTTCTAGGACATGCTAGTTTGAAGCATCCTTCTTCATGGGAACTGGGAAGTCATTATGATATTAAGTCTATAAAATTTTAGGTATATAATTATATATATAATAGATGAAAATCATCAAAATTTTTGCCACAGTTTACTTGTCTCACAATTGGGTCCAACTCACACAATTATGTTGTAAGTTAAATTTAGTGTGAATAAAGTGCATTCATTAATGAAGACTATTAGTGGTACAGATTATTAAACAGGGAAAATGTCCAATCCTAAATACATCTTTGCTAGAAAAAAATATAGCTTTAAAGTACTTTTCTCTCCCCTTTGCTGGGTATTTCAGCTAATGCCATCCCCGTTGGATCCTGGGAGCCTCTTGCTTTCCTGAAATCTGGGGCTTTCTGTTGGCTACTCCCAGTTCCCCATCCCCCATTGATACACACCTCTGTTCAATTTCCTGAACCTCTGTACATCTCTACCATCTCCTCCCACACCTAATCCTGCCCCCTTTTTCTGCTCCCCCTCTTCTCTTCCTCCCAAGTCCCACCTACTCCCTACCTCCTGTGATTATTTTGTTCCCCCTTCTAAATAGGACTGACGCATCCACACTTTGGTCTTCCTTCTTCTTGACCTTCATACGGTCTGTGAATTGTTATCCTGGGTATTCTGAGCTTTTTTCCTAATATTCACTTATCAGTGAGTGCATACCATGTGTGGTCTTTTGGGACTGGGTTACCTCACTCAGGATGATATTTTCAAGTTCCATCCATTTGCCTGTGAATTTCATGAAGTCATTGTTTTTAATGGCTGAGTAGTATTCCATTGTGTAAATGTACCACATTTTCTGTATTCATTCCTCTGTTGAGGGACATCTGGGTTGTTTCCAGCTTCTGGCTATTATAAATAAGGCTGCTATGAACATAGAGGAGCATGTGTCCTTATTACATGTTGGAGCATCTTCTGGGTATATGCCCAGGAGTGGTGTAGCTGGATCTTCAGGTAGTACTATGTCCAATAGAGACCATATCCAGAGGTTAAGCACACCCCACCCCAGTTGAGGGATGGAGCTACCCATACTTCTCAAAATTTTAACCCAGAATTGCTTCTGTCTAAAGGAAATACAGGGACAAAGAGTAGATCAGAGACTGAAGGAAAGGCCATCCAGAGACTGCCCCACCTGGGGATTTGTCCCATATGCAGCCACCAAACCCAGACACTATTGCTTATGCCAAGAAGTGCTTGCTGAAAGGAGCTTGATATAGCTGTCTCCTGAGAGGCTCTGCCAGAGCCTGATAAATACAGATGCAGATGCTTGCAGCCAACCATCAGACTGAGCACTGGGAACCCAATGGAGGAGTCAAGGGAAGGACTGAAGGAGCTGAAGGGGCTTGCAACCCCATAAGAAGAACAACAATATCAAACAACCAGACCTTCCCAGAGCTCCTAAAGACTAAATCACCAACCAAAGAGTACATATGGAAAGACACATGGCTCCAGCTGCATATGTAGCAGAGGATGGCCTTATCTAGCATAATTGGGAGAAGAGGCCCTAGGTCCTACGAAGACTCTATGCCCCAGTGCTGGGGAATGGTAGAGTGGTGAGGGGGGAGTGGGAGAGTAGGTGGAGGAGCACCCTTGTGGAGTCAGGGGAGGGGGTGTGATGAAGGGGTTCTCAGAGAGGAAACTGGGAAAGGGGATAACATTTGATATGTAAATAAAATACACATTAAAAAATTTTAAAAAATAAAAATAAAGTGTACTTCTCTAAAAAATAATCCCTTTTGCCAAAATCACTTAATAATGATACCATCCTAGGAAATGAGGGAAGGATTTCAAAATGGAACAGGTCAGACGCAAATAATTTCATGACAAATGCTTGCATAATGTCTGAACAACACTTGCTTCATTTCAATGTCTGAAGCAAGTGTATCCAGTACATGGTCTTATTCTTTTTCTATTTCCTAAAGTGAAGTTCAGCACTGCAGGGCAGATTGCATGGCTACTGTGTGTAACCCCAGTGAACAGGAACCAGCAGGAATGAAAGACAGAGTTTGCCACACAGGGAGAAAGTATGTTAAACCTTATGATCAAAGTGAGACTTAAATTGTTTTATAGAACATGAAGTAACAAAAGAATACCATGAAAACTGCTGTGTTTTGAACTACCTATGGAACCTACATATGAAAAAAATCATCCTGCTGACTGATCTTCATCTCTACCCATATTCACTTTTGCTACTGATCAAAACTATGATTTGAGTTAGTTCAGTATTCATGATCAGTAGGTGTTGAAGCCGTACCATCACACACTTACTCAATGTACTTACTGGAGATGAGGACCCTTGAGTGGTTCTCAACCGGTTTTCTAAATCTTGCACTTTATTTTTAAGTTCCATATTTTCCGTTTCTAAGTCTTGGATCTAAAAATCAAAACATTATTGAATAACTTTCAGGGTGTTTCTTTTTCCTTGAAAAATATTGGCTGTTATCTCAGCAATATTAGCAAATAGCATTTTATTCTATTAAAATTCAAATATTATCTTGCACGCAAGGCAGAAAATGATTTGAAAAATCTAGGGAAATATCAGAAGATCCTAAGTCATTGGAAAAACATTAAACTAAAAAAAAAAAAAAATTCTGGTGTGTGTAAATTTTATTTTCCTAATGTTCATTGCTGTATTTACTTGTTGAGCTGTACAATTTATACCCATAATCTTGGAGTACAACCACAAGACAAAGTTGCTCATGATGACTCTGAAGGGTGGAGAAAGGGTATAACTGAATTACAAAGGAATCTGATCTGCATGGGAAACCACTTACCCAGCATCTGCTGCCTCTGCTGCTCTGATCCCCCATGAGAAGCATCAGGAAGTGAAGCAAAGTCACATGAGAACACTAAGTTCTTGTGGGAATTCAATATAAAACAGTTAAAGACTGTGCAGAGGATCCAGGGGGAAGAATTATAGAAATATGGGAAAAGCAGCTCCCGCCTTGTGAGGGACAATTAATGGCAGGCCTTCTCAGTTTATTTGATAACATGCAAACTTCCCAGTACGCACATTGGACAAAGGTAAAACAAGAAGCCTAGCTTACTCACTCTTTTCTGCATTCCAGCAATCTGTTTTCTTGTTTCCACATCTTTTCCTCCAGATTCTAGAAATTTCCTGTATGCCAAGTCAAATGCTTGGCCAATTGTTAATGTAATTTCTTCAGCCTTTGTAAAAAAAAAAAATCACACAATGAAGATCTTCATGTTAACAATAAAGCATCAAATTGTGATTGAATGCCACCCTCCCCCCCCAAAAAAAAATTAGTAGGAGACATTAGTAAGAAGTACTCTGAGGCTGGGCAGTGGTGGTGCACACCTTTAATCCCAACACTCGTTAGGCAGAGGCAGGTGGATTTCTGAGTTCAAGGCCAGCCTGGTCTACAGAGTGAGTTCTAGAACAGCTAGGGCTATATAGAGAAACCCTGTCGAAAAACAAAGAAAAAAAAAAAAAAGAAATACTCTGAAAGGGTAATAATGATCAGGGCTAGATACTTAACAGGCAAACAAAGTATTCTGCACTGGCATAAGAATCTGATGACCCCTTCATCCTCAAGTGTAAAATCAAGTGTACAAGGAGGCCACCAGTGAACAGTTATTAAAGTGAGAATGTTGTGCAAGTTCCCTATGCAGCCTGCTTTGTTTAAGCTGAAGAGCTTTCTTCTGTTTTTCTCCCCTCCTTAAATACCTACTATCAATTAAATATAGGCATTCAAAGAGATTCTGGAAAATCTATTTGGCGATCGTTTCTTTTCCTAGTGAGAAGGTTTTTATACTCTGGGTAGGTAACATGATTTAAGCCTCCTGGGTGGGGTCCATGGAAAGCTCCAGGGACACAATCCTCATAGAGGTGAGCAGTTTCAAACAAGGGTCAGATCTTAAACAGATGAAATGATCAACATATAAAATATTATGAGAGCTCCTAATTTTCAGTGATGGTAAACAGTTGATATTTTTGTATGATAATGATAATGGAACGAAGTACAGCCATAATCTAAATTGAACCTGGTATATATTCCAGCAAGAAAAAACTGCTATAGACATCCAAAGTCCACCAGCTCATTCCTTCTTCATCCAAATCTCTACATTTTCATGACATTCGCATAAAGCGGTCATGAAAAAGTGATTTACTTAATTAACTCAAAGAGTCTTAATAAGGCTTTAAGTGATGCAATGCACTGACATGCCATATTTAATAAGATAAATTCATGTTTTTAATGACAGGCAAAACATTAAAAACATTCCTCTTTAACAAACTGACATGATAAGACTTTTTATCTATTATGAACTACCTAAACAAAGCATTAAAGGAGGACTTTTGCTATACAAAATAAAAATGTAAAATATATGCATAAATCATGGAGATCTCTATTTTATCAAAGGAAAGAGAGCTATAAAAAATAAATCACAATAAGTTACAGTAAAAGTACTAAATAAATAAAAGTGTCATTGATCAACTAAACATTTACCCAATGAGTCAAGTTAATAACCTATGTTTAAAACAAAACAAAACAAAAAATAAAAACAACAGCAACAACAACAACAACAACAAAAACAAATCCCAAACAAACCTATAAGTTCAACAAAATGGCTTAAAGAGTGGTGGTGCTTGTTATAAATCCTGATAACCTAAATTCACCCAGGAAACTCACATAGAGGAAAGAGAGCCAACTCCTGCAGGTTGTCCTTTGACCTCCACATTTGTGACATTACAAATGCATATCCACATACATACACAGAAAGCATAAACACACACACAGAGAGAGAGAGAGAGACAGAGACAGAGAGAGAGACACACACACACAGAGAGAGAGAGAGAGAGAGAGAGAGAGAGAGAAAGAGAGAGATATTAAATACATATGCAATGAAATTCTGTGGTATTCTGGAAACGTGTGTAATATTAAAATGTCATAAAAGGTTATGATAGGTTGGAATCTTCATGAATCTTTGTTTCTTATTTCAAAATTTGGGATATCATGCTTGTAACTTTTTGTTTTGTAATTTTTAAAAAAAATCATATTCCTTTATTTTATTTTTTTTTTTGAGAATTCTTCTCCATGCCTCTTAGTAATTTGCTGCCATTTATGAGTACTTAAAAGAAACACACATCTGAGGATTCAAAGCCAAAATTCACAGTTGAGAGAATGAATGTGACATTTGTCTTTCTGCTCCTGGCTTACCTTTCTTAGAATGAATGTTTTTAGTTTTATCAATTTACTTGTGAATTTCACAGTTTTATTTTTCTTAATAACTGGATAATATTCCATTGTATAACTATACCATATTTGATTATCTGTTCATTCAATTATGAACATCTAGTCTGTTTTAATTTCTTGGCAATTGTGAATACAGGCACTGATCATGGTCAGGGTCTCCCTGAGGACAGGGAACTCATTGATATGTAGAGAGCATGTGGGGAGTGCTGAGGTGGGAACCACTAAAGTAGAACTAATGTGAAGCAAGCTGGTTGGGAAAGTTGGTGAGGACAGGAAACTCATGGGCCATCAGATTATGTAGGGAGATGTTGGGGCAGCTGTCTAACAAACTTTTTGTATAACAAAAAAAAAAAATAGGACCTACTCTCTTTTTTGTTTCATATACTAGATTTTGATCATGTTTTCAACCTCCTCCAGCTCGTGCACATCCTACCCACCTCCCTACCACATACCCAGGAATGATATCTATTTTTATGATGGTTAACTTCCTACCTTTTATTTTTAATTAAAACATGTTTCGTGCATATCTGGATATTAGATGCATGCTAGTATCCCCAAAGGCCAGCAAGGTTACCTGGAACTGGAGTTAGAGATAGTGTGCGCTATCATGTGGGTGCTGGGAATTGAACCCTGGACTTTTGGAAGAGCAGCCAGTCATCTCTCCAGTGCTAGTTTCCTAGCTTTTAACTTATGGAAGTTCTCTTTCTATTTAATAAGATCACACACTTTTCTCAAATATTTAATATGTGCAGTATAAAGGATATTTCAAATGGCAACATTATTGACTCACCATCAATAACATTCAACTTCATTTGAACTAGCCATAACAACGTTTTGAAGATCATACTCTTTTTCAAACACCTAATTATTTCTTTTGAATATGCAGCTATTATAAAATGTCTACACATGGTACAAACTTAGTTTCCATAATGGCTCTGAGGACAGGATGATTAACATTCCTACAAGGCATATAATTAAAATGCAATTTTGTAAAATTATATGTTTATCTGAGGTTCTCATTAGATACTGGAAATCATGGAGCTCAAATACAGAAAGAACTATGGAGTTTCCAACACTTCAATATGGGGGGGGTGGAGAAAGCATGAGGAAATAAAATTATTAGTTTTTCCTTCTACTATTAATTTTTCTTTTCTAGATAAATTTTAAATCAATAATTCATCCCATTTATAGGGACTCACACTAAATTGGAAATGATCATTCATGTCAATGTTATTCTAAGCTTTATTTTTAGCAAGGCTCTGCAATTTTCACTGTCCCTTGTCTTCAGAGTACTGATATTAAAGACATTGACTACTTCATCAGATCTATGGGGTGATGGCAAATGAAAGCAGGACCTCACACCAGTTAGGAAAGCATGTTACTAACTGAGCTACATTCCTCATCCTTTTAAGTTATTTTGAAAAGAAAAACAAGACTGAATTTTATTTTCCTATCCAGTCAGCATTATGAAGATAGCAATAGTCCTAAATATTTCTAGTAATTGAACAACTTTTATATACTTGGATCAAAATAGTAAATATCAGTCTTATTGTAAACATATCTCCAATAATATTATTAGCTAAAGTGTTTTATATGGCTTACAGACTGTCTTTGTCCAAATAAGGTAATTCATGGTATTAAGTTGGTCAAGAATCTGATCCACAATTTATGATATTTTTAAAAAAAATTGAAGGAAAATAATAGCTTTCAGATTTGATTATTAGCAAACCATGTTAAGGTGGATTTTTGAACTAGAAAAATTTATTTTCCACCTACTGTAACATAATGACAAAGAACAAAAGAATATCTAGTTTAAAATGGGGTTTCAAAAATTAAAACATGAAATATAAGATTTTATTATAAATATTTCCACTATAAACATATTAGGTGGAATAGATTACTTCTAGAACTAATGATGTATGTGTGTCTTGACAATAAACCATTTTTTAAAAGAGAATTAGTGGAAGTTGAGTAAGTCTAATATTTTATTAACACATCAGGCTTTAACCAGTAAAGGGAACTGCAATTCATAGTATAGCAGATTAGGCCTCTATCTAAATTAGAAAGAAACTGAAAATGATGGAGTTTTGCTTTGTTGTTTTGAGGTAGGGTCACACTGCATAGCACTGGATAGCCTATAATTCACTGTGTGAACAAGGTTAGCCTGGAACTCACAAGAGATCTGCCTACTCTGCCTTCCAAGTGCTGAAACTAAAGGTGTGTCCCTGCTTGGCGTTGTGGGTCTGCTATCATCAATGAATCTCCATGCCATGTATTTCTTTAAAATAAGAGGAACATTTGGTGTCAGGAGCCATCTAGGAGAGGCTAAGACTAACAGATAATTTTCCTGGATATAGCCCACTATTTTTTTTGCAGGGCCTACAATGGTTGAGCTCTGAGAGGCAAGAACCAAGAGACTTCATCCCAAGATTGCTTCTTATGGCTGATATGCCTTTTCCAATCATTATTATACAGCTTAATGATTCTTGGGCATCAGCTCATCCCATTGAGCAAATTTTCTTGATATCAATATGAAGATGAACTTTCACGAATTAATGCTGTTTAGGGGAATTAATGACTTTATTGAATCACTGATTTGATAATTTTAGAAAGAAACTTTTTTGGAGATGGTATTATCTGTTTTGCCAGAAAGATGGACTAAATAAAGTCAGAATCAAGAATAGAATGTGCCCACTCCTCATAGAATAGCAAATAAAGGCTGTGAGCTTTCATAATTACTCTAAGAAGAAAATAAACTTGGGACAAATTTATGATCAAGGTAAAACATTCATTCTAGGTCAGATCCAAGGATGAACCCACAGGTGTGCACTTTGATAAAACAAGGCCATGTGAAACTGTTGCTTTGAGCTTATAATGAGCTTATAGAATGAAGCACTGCTTTGAGCTTAACTATCATCATCCTTTTGTAATTCCCCTTTTGTGTAACATCTTATCTATGAGGTAATTTTCTAAAGAACTTTTGTCTAAGAAAATATAAAAAGGACAGAGGAAAGGAATAAGGGGTTCGCATCTGGAGCTCTGCCACATCCACTCACCAAATATATGTGTGTGGCTTGGGGGGCTCTGCCCCATCCATCCAAATATATATACATCTGTCTATATATACATATGTAGGTATATGTGTATGTATGTAAATATGCATGAACACTTGTAGATCAGATAAAATAGGTGGTAGGGCTGACCAGAGTGTATGTGTTTATAAATGTGTATATGCCTGTGCATATTACCTGAGTAAAAGATTTTCTTTCTGCATGTGTGATTTTCTTTTGCTTGTTCTCTGGCTCTCAATGAGTTAACAAAACTCTCAGCCTCAGTGAGGGTCTTGTGAGAAAAAGAACAAGGAGCCAAATAAGCTAATGACTTAGTTAGGATTTTACTACTGTGAACAGACACCATGACCAAGGCAACTCTTATAAGGATGATAGTTAATTGGTGCTGGCTTACAGGTTCAGAGGTTCAGTCCATTATCATCAAGGAGGGAGCATGGCAGCATCCAGGCAGACATGGAGCAGGCAGAGCTGAGAGTTCTACATCTTCATCTGAAGGCTCCTAGCAGAATACTCACTTCCAGGCAGCGAGGGTGAAGGTCTTATAGCCCACACCCACAGTGACACATCTACTCCGACAAGGCCACACCTACTCCAACAGGGCCACACCTTTTAATAGTGCCAATCCCTGGGCCAAGCATAGACAAACCATCACAGCTAACTTCTTTATTTTTTGCTCCCCTCCCCCTGACCCTGCTGTTACACAGCTGGTGTTAATCCCCAGAGGCCAGCAGTTTCTGGCAGCAGAATAGCGAAGAGTTAGGAAAGAAAAAAATTGCCCATTTGCAACTTTTGCCACTTCAATAACTAATGTCCCTATCACTGACTTCCTCAGCAACACTGTGATGCTGGGAAGGTCCCCAGCAGTTTGGCTTTAAATAGGTCATCACATTTTTGGGGGGATTGTTTTAGATTTACCTTAAGTTGTAAGAATTTGCATAGACATGTCATGTTAACTTGTATCCTGACCTTACTATGGTGCCATGTCTCAAAACTCTATACAATCATACAGTTAGGATATGGATAGTATAGACAAAATACAAAAAATATTTCATGACAAGAATCCTTCACCTTGTTGTACAGGCTCTCTTTCCCAACCTATTCTCACCTTCTCAGACCATCAGCAAACATCAATTTGTTCCTTTCTATAATTTGGTCTTTTTTTTAGAATGCTACAGAGAGCCATCAGACTGCTGCAGGCACGGACAGCTCATTCCTTTTCACTGCTAAGCAATGTTCTGAGGTTGAGATTTAGAAAAGAGTGTTTATTCAGCCACTTTTAAGGATGATTGTAGTTTGGAGCTATTAGCAATAAGCTATACTCATGCAAACATGTACATATGTATACATACTTGAAAATATGCCAGGTTTGTTTTTCTGTGAATATTTTAAGCATTGGTTTCTGTGCTGTGAATTTCCAAAATGTTCACAAGAGTTGCATGTTAAGTTTCTTAAGACTCAGGAGCTGTTTATCCCAGCAGCTACAATGAGTCATACAGTTTCCACATTCTCAACAGAATTTGGAGGCGTGGCCTTTTGGATAACTGTGGGGTAATGTCTCTGATTTTCAAACTGTGTTTTCCTAATAAACACCACCATGGAATGCCTTTCATGCACTTATTTCTTATTTATAGATTCTCATCAATGAAATGCCATTTGCCCATTTTCTAACTTGATGGATTATATACTTTAGAACACTGAGAGTTCTTGATGCTAGTCCTCTGTCTCCTGTGAGGTTTGCAGACATCTTATCCCAGGCTTAGCTTGCTTTGTCATTTCCTTTAGAGGTCTGCTGCACAATAGCAACCTTCACAGAAAAGAATAAATGAACCCATATTCATCAGCTGCTCTAAGTACACTGCTATGGTGGCTTTTTTCTTCCAGGCATCTGTCTGTTACACGGAATGGACTGACTTTGTTTAAGCAACTTAAATATCCATTATATTTAAGACTTTTAAGGTGAAGTCATTTGGTATCTGCAGCAACTCTAATATGCAGCAGAGCACTGTGCACACTAAATTGCTCCCAATGAAATAAAAGACAAGAATCTGTAACTCTATGGCTTTGATTGAAACTATTTGTATATATTTATTGTCTTATAATTTGTCATTTATTTATTTATTCGTGGAAATTACTTTAATTTACAGGGCTAAGTGTAAGCAAGTTTTGGGGGGAGGATAAATTCATTATTAAGTACTAAAATGTCTTTAAAAATCTTAAACTCTAACATTTATGTAAATAGTCTTTTTGAAATGGTAGAAAAGGCTGGGTTGCTATTGTACAAAGATTATATAATTTCAATAGAAATAAATTTTTAGATAGTTTACAGTGGAATAGAATGTTACAAAGATGGATGCAGAACAAAAGCCCACCTAAAATGGAAGGTAGGTGGTATAGGTTTTTTCTTTCCATCTTTTATTTTAAATTATAAAAGGCAGTTCATAACTATTTCTTTTATGAGATACTACATTAAAAACTGGGTTCCTTATACAGCTTCATGAAATGTACCAATTTAATGCTGTGCTTTTCTAGTCTTAAAAGCATTTTTTTTAATACTCCACTAATGTCATTTTAATAGCAAGTGATATTCTCTTGAATTGTTTTGGCATTCTTGACTAGTCTCCATCCCTTTTGCATTTGCTTTTCTATTTTCTCATAATTCTGTTTCTCTCCTCCCATGTTAGAATTCATTTAAGACAGATTATCAGAAGGATCATTGCTATGTCAAAGAATATAGACACTCAGTACACACTGCCAACTATTCTTTAAAAGCTGTTGCCAACTCCACAATAACTCATCCATTGTACTCTTACCAGCCATGTTTATGGGACAGTGATAGTGGTAACTATCATTGTCATTATTGTCTTTCTACTGGAGTGGGTGCATAGTAATACATACATAATGAATGTCTCATGGATGCTTAAAAATATTTAATCTATTTGTCAGGCACAAAAATTTTGTTTAATGTATATGATCCATCAAATTCATTACTCATTTTTGACAACTTTGCAGAATACATATAAGAAGTACTTATATGTATTTCACACTCATGTAAGAAGTACCCAGTAAAATAGCCCTTCATCTTATATTCACCATAAAGCTTTCTTTGTAATTGTGGATTTGGCTATTTCTCTTTGCATTTCTTGGATTACTTGGTTGAGTATTTAGAGGTTTCTGTTATATGCATAAAGAGTCATGATTTTTCATAGAATGTTCAATTGTTTTTAATATCTAAAACTAATTGTCTCTCAATTAGCACTTCTTATGTTGACTTCTAATTTGCCTACTATTAAATATTTTCAAGCTTGGAAAACAAGTATTTTTAGGGAAAAAGTGTCCACCCGTAGTAATATGTGTTTGCCTTAAACTATGTTGAAGAGATAGACAGAATAATCATTTCTTTAAGGAGACAGTACACCTTCCTTTCCCAGAGTTTTGGGATCCTTGGGCAGTAGCTTCTTGAATTGAATCATTCTGCTTTGTGATTCAGCCCATTTTGTGAATTACTCAGAAAAGATTTGTATTTTTCTTTTTATCTCTTTTCTAACCATGCTTTCCCAACACTTTGGCCTTCTCTGCTACGTTGGATGCTCTTACTCCTTCTCTAATGTCTTCCTCTCCCACATGTGGTGAAGCCTTCTTGTCAGTAACTCAAATGACAGGGTTTTATCCCTCCGTTTACTCCATTCTTTGCCTAAAGGCAGCTACTGGTATTTATAGTTTGCCTTCCACACAAGTTCAACAATTAAGATCTAATAAAATGTCCTTGAGGTTAAAAAGTGCATACTTTTTAAAATGTGATATAGCTTTTGCTTTATGATCATATCACAGATTTAGAAGGGTATCAAGGAAAGATTATAAATCAGCACAAAACTATAACAATGCTGATATTTATTATGCATTTTAATTATGAACTATTTCAGAGAATTCTAACTAAGTTGATTGCCATGTTCAAGGCAATGAATGAAAGAAAATTGAGTTAATTACTTTGATACATATTGTAAAAGAGTGTCGTATCATAAAATAAAATTTTAAGAATATCAGCTTTAATATTCTCAATCGTACAAACAAAATTATCTGCAAATAACATGTTGTGAAGGTACAAGAAAACATAACAATGGTGCATTTTCGAGATGAGATAAATTTTAAAACTAAGGTGGTCACTATCTGAAGTTCCTTCTTGACTACAGAATTCTGACTCTCACTGATAAGCATATTTTTCAGATGAGATCTTCTGTATTCTTTACAAAATTATGAATAGATTTTATTACACTACATAGCCACCATGGGAACTTGCTTTTTAAAAACTCTAAAATTTAAATGATATAAAAAATAACTTAGCTACTTTGGGCAAATCTCAACATTGTATTTTGCATCAGAAAATAAAATTACTGGGCATCATTTATCTACCTGATGGAAGAAATAGATATGAAGTAAACGTATTTATTCTCAAAAAGACCATGTAGTAAAGGCAGAGAAACAAACTACCCAATCAAGATGTTAGTAATTTTCTATTTTTGAGGACAAGGAAAAATTAGAATCTAAATGAGTTGAGTTCTATTTTCATTTTATTCCAGCAGTGTTGCTGAGGTTGGATGTTTCTCTCCTGACACCATTAATGGCTACAATATGTGCTCACATCTTAGGTTTTATAACAGAATTCAAACTTGGTTATGAATAAAATTAGCTTATACTTGTTAGCAAGACACAGGGTTTTCCTTAAGATGTTTGATGATTAAGAAAGTAGGACATGACTCAGAATTTCCTAAATGTCCTTACTTGCTAAGAACTTCAAATTTTCATTCACAGTACACACACATGCACATGTGCACACACACTCACAAGGGGACTCAACACCACTATTTATGTTATATAAAATGTTCTGAATAATAAGCTTAAAAAACCAATTTTCAAAGAATTGGAAAAATTTTAAGAATCTAAATAGCATTTATTCCTTAGATTAAAATATTTGTCTTCACTAAATTCATCATATTCCAGAAAAGCTCATTTTGCTCACCGTTTATCTTTGTATCATGCAGATGTTACTCAATAACTTTTAGATTAAATTTTAAAATAAACTAAATGATTTTGAGATTAATGCAAACAAATAAAAGTAGCCATGATGCTTTAATGAAAGAAATTTGCATGCAAGCATTTAATAATGAACATAGGATTTAGTTAGGAAGAATTCTGAAGCCTGTTCTCATGACAGGATAAATCTATTAGCGCAGTTAAGTGTTTCCAGGCCTTATTCATTTCCACATACTTTGTTAGTGCTGGAAACAAGGCAATCCATGACTTATAAAAGAGAACAAACCACCCGAAAACATCTGGCATACTTACACACTTTTCACTGTCAAATACAAAACACAAATGTTTATTTGACTCGGAATCTTTGCATATGAAAGTGAATATCCTCTTGTCAGTTTTATCATCTGCACAAAATGATATTCTATGTAGCTGGCAGTTGTGTTGAACTTCCTGTGAACACGAATGAAAACATAGTTGATGGTATTTTCCTTCACATTCCAAAATGTCAGCTGTGTTAATAATATATCTCACAGTTCTGAAAGTATATGATACATTTGTCAAGCCTCGCTCTTATCATTGCACATGCCCCCAATTTAAATAGATACAAAATATACTTGGAACCCCTGACACTGCAATAGCATACACACCAGCACATGCTGGATGTAAGAGGATCAGAGCTTCACTGGGTTTCTGAGCTACAAAGAATCCTAAAACAAACAAACAAACGCACAAACAAACAAAAACATATTCTTTAAAACCTGAACATTTACCTAAGAGAATATTGAGCTGCAAAAGATTAAAAGTTGTCTCAAAGTTTATAGAAAAAGACAAAATTCTGTCAAATTCTTTTCATTTTATTGATTCTGGCAATAACAAACTGTAGTCTAGTACAGAACCACCTATGCACAAGTTCCCCAAACCCCAGTAACAACAAGACATGGTTTTCCCATTAAGTACCAGGTCTTTATGTTCATTCACCCCTGAGCATGTTCTCCCCCCAACCCCCAGTGGACATCTTTATTGTTTAATAGATCAACTTCTCCAAACCTACAGCTGGAATTTCATCATGTTTCCATGCTGAGTCATGAACAGTGACAAAGCTAACCAGAGGCTACATACATCAAAGAGAGCTAAGCTTTCACAGCTCACTTCCTTATACAAGCAGAATATAAATGATGCCCTCTACAATGCACAATGGTTTTAGTCATTAAGGAATTTAAGTGGGATCTTGAAGAAATTAGGCAAATCCCGATGCAGTAAAGACAAGCTGAGATGTTGTGCAACTGTTTAAGGGCTCCTGGTGCTGCATCTTGGCCACAAGCTGAATCTTGTGTTAACACCAAATGGAGATGCGAAAAACACTAGGTTGACTTAGGGGCTGTACACAGGAACCAAAGGCAGGAAAATACTAAACATTGCTGAGAGCATCCACCCCAGGAAGGACTTTACCTTCCAGGAGCTCTAGACTGGCACCGCCCCCAGTGCTCACGTGGCTGACTTTATCCTCTGTGTTTCATTTGGCACAGCAAGTGGCAGTGTCTCCACCATCTATGATAGTGATGCAACCCTTAGAAGTGGCTTTCATCACCTCATCCATGAGTGGCTTGGTTCCCCTGGCAAAGGCTTACCATTCAGATACCCCAACAGGACCATTAAAAACAATCTGCCCAGCTCAAGCCACAGCCTCAGCATATTTCTTGCTGCTCTCAGTACCACAGTCCAAGCCCAACCAGCCAGCAGGTATACCAGAGGCCACAGTAGCTTGGCAAGTCTTGGCATTCTCATCAAATTTGTCAGCAGTAACAAAGTCAACAGGCAAGGTAATCTTCACACCATTTTTCCCAGCTTTGGACATGAGATCTTTGACAATCTTGGCCCCTTCTACACCATACAGAGATGTGCCAATCTCCATGTTGTTGAGCACCTTAAGGAAGGTAAAAGCCATTCTACCACCAATGATCATCTCATTGACTTTGTCTAGTAGATTATTGATCAGCTCCATCTTGTCTGCAACTTTAGCTCCTCCCAAGATAGCCAGGAAGGTTCACTTTGGACTCTCCAAAGCCTTGGCAAAGTAGTTCAGCTTCTTCATCAAAAATCCACCAGTCTTCTGTGGCAAATTCACACCCACAATGGAGCTGTGGGCTTAGTGTGCAGTCCCAAAAGCATCACCAACATAGACATCTCCTAGTTTGGACAGTGAGGCTCGGAAATCATCAATTTTGGCTGGCTCAGTTTTAACCTTATTTCCAGAAGCATCTTTTCCTTCTCTTCTTCCTTTCCATGAAAGCGGAAGTTCTCCAGCAGGATGACAGTCCCAGCTGGTGAGTTGGCACAGGCATTCTTGACTTCTGGGCCCACACAGTCCTTCAAGAACAGAACATCCTTGCCCAGCAGAGATTTGTGTTCTGCAGCAACTGGCTCTAAGGAGAACTTGTCAGGCATGGGAACACCATCAGACTGGCCCAGGTGGCTCATAAGGACAACCGACTTGGCTCCATTGTTTAAGCAGAATTTGATGCTTGGAACAGCAGGATCCTTTGGTTATTTGTTATCTGGTTGTTCTTCATAGGAACATTGAAGCCCACCCTCATCACTACCCACTTCCCCTTCCTGTCCAGCTTGTCCAAAGTCAGCTTGCTAGAAAGCGACATATTTTGGCAACACTGTGAGGTCCAGAGACCCGGAGCTGAGGAAGAGGTGAGTCCTTTCTATTTAGGAATCATATCCTTGCAAAATTGGTAGCATAGGATTGATAGTACAACAGCCTGGAGATGACTGAATGAGGGCTTCTAATAGGTACAAAAATAAATAACCAGACACAGTTGCAGCATGTGTGCAAACACGTGCACACACACATGCGTGCATCAATGCATAAACCCACATAGTACTGAATTATGAAACTTAGCATCATCTTCCCTGTTGTCTACTTTTGACATAGCTTTCTGAAACTTGTTGCAGTTGAAAAATTCTTATGTTTCACTTAATTGTGAATTAATGGAAACAAATATAATAAATAATCATTCTGCTTTCTGTTCTAGCAATTTGCATCCTTTATTCTAAGATGCATAATAACACAGAATATCAGTCAGAAACTCTAGTCATCCATAATATTTAGTGGGTATTGTGAAAGATTATAGATGTAAGTGATTATAGTTTCATCCAAGGCTGACTAGGCAACTGTCTTTCCAATTTTAAACACCAGAGTATCAACTATAAACATTTTCTTGTATTTAACTGCATTTGAATCAGAAACTGAAAAAAGACTATCATTAAAATTAGTAACAATGATGCCATGGAGTCTCATCTTTTTTCATTTACATGCATGTACAATTTTATTTAATCGATCATTCTTATTTCTACATTGTTCATCAGACTGCAAATGAGAACTTAAATGTCATAGGTAAAGAATGCTAAGCTAATCTATAGCAATGCATATCCCCTGAGGGAACAGTTACTTAATGAGCTTCACTATTAAATGAGAAGGCTAGTATGACTAATGTGTTTTGACATTCCTGATCTATATACTTCTATAGGAGGGATGAGTAGTACTAAAAAGAGTACTATGTAGGCTTTTAAGACTAGTGAATGCTAATTATAAAGAGTAATTGGCTTCACTGTGATATTTCATACATGCATGCAACCTATTTTAATCGTATCTAGCCTACTGCCCATCTTAAATTCTACTGCCTCACCTTTTCTCTTCTCTAGAAGAGTCCCTTCTACTTTCATATTCTTCATTTGGCAATAGGCTATTGATGAGGGCATCTTCTCTTTCTTGCCCTTAATGTTTAGATAAACAATGGCAATGTATGTCTCATATTTTTTCCTGTATTTTTCCTGATAATTTTCAAATTGACACATATTGTTGTTTTAATACAAATAGTCAATCAAATAACAACTTTGAGCCATGCTGGAGTTTCTAAATACTGATAGCTAGTATATATCATTAGTAACTATGCAATCATGCTTATGATAAGAAGGAACGATCATTAAACAGTTCAGAAAATGACTTACTATTCCTATTTATTTATAGAATAAATTACATAAAAAAACAAACAACATATACTTTCTATAGCTACTGGTAGAATATGCCACCTTCAATTCATCCAACAACCAGTATAATCACAGAAGGAAATGGCTGTAATCAGTTTGGAATTATCCTAATATTTGTTTGTGTTGGTGTGATGGTTTATGTTAATTGTCACCTTGAGATAACCCCAGAATCACCCTAGGAAACCGGCCTTTATGTGCAACAGTATAACTTCCTTCTCTTGTGATAGCTTTTTTGTTTGTTTTGCTTTGATTTGGTTTTAGGTACTGGGGTTTGAACTCAGAGCCTCTTGTGTATTAAGCTACTTTTTTAAAAATACACTTAGGCAATCAACCTTGTGATAAAATTCATGGATATTAGAACTAATTTTGTGAGATGCGATAAAGAGATTAGGGAATAACAAGAACATACAGTTAAGAAATGCATGTATTTTATTATCCATACCTTTTTATTCCAGATGAAATAAAAAAGATAAATACATGCTTCCCTCTGAACCACCTGTTTATGAACCACACACTCTCCATTTGGAGAACAATCAACAGCAATGAGAAAAACATAGGTGCTAACTCTTACAGAGATTGCATTTATTTCAATTTTACCCACCCAAATAAAAAAGAAACATACTTTGTATATAGAAAGGCCATTTTAGATTAATAATGTATTTTAAATTCTACCTCTTACATTTATAACTATCTATAAATAAATAAATGTAAGTGTCCCATGTTTAGTTGACTTTTTTTCATATATTCCAGTCTAAATTAAGTGAATTTATTATCAGATTCATTTATCTCTCTTAGGGTAGTGGTTTCTAAATCCATGTGTTAGAGTTTAATGTAGTAGATATTTCCTCCTTCCTCTCACCTCTTCTCTCATCTCTCACACATAACACATGATTCAGAGGCACAAGATGACTCCAGACATCAACCTTGTGACAGTGTCCTGGGGACACTGATTTTTAACAGAGTCTATAGCTCCCTACTTTGGGTATCTTCTATTTTTTCAATGGAATAAAAAGATGACACTTTCTTCATGTACACTCATTCAAGTCTTCCTGTATGTGCATACAGTTAAATCTTCTTATATGTACTTACAGTCAAGTCTCCCTGTGTGTGCATACAGCCAAGTCTTTCTAGGCATGCCTACAGTCAAGTCTTCCTGTATGTTCATATAGTGAAGGTTGACATGTTACTACGTAGCACAAATGTGAATGTTAGTTGTTCTGGTGTCAGATGCACTAAAATTAGATTACAAGATGATAACAGAGATTATTTAATCCCAAGACTGTTTTTCAGATTGGAGGGAAGTAGGCATGAATATGCTTTATTCCCATGAGCTTTACAAAACTTACTTTTGAGGAGAACGTACAATAAGCCTTTTGTAAGAATGTCTGTTCGACATATGAGCTGAAGGTCTGGGACAAGGATGAACACTGATATCAAAGATCTGAGTAAGGCTGTCTAGAAGGATCAAAAGTTAATTCATCAATGTTGTTCCATCAAACTCTGTTGTACTGACATTTTACTAATGGAGTTTACTGGTGAAAAGCATCGAGCTTAGGGAAGAGAATGACAGACTGACAGGCTGACAAGGAGTGGTCCTCAGTGGCAGAAAACAGGGTTATCCAATTACAGGAATAACAACAGGTAAACATCTCCCAGACTCTTGTCCATCCTGCCTTTACACTATTTTGTTTTATAATAAAACTGATTTTAAATTCTATTTCGATTTTTTATTGGACAATAATCAACTGTTACTACATTTCCTTTCTTGCCTCTTTCCTTTTACTTTGTTGTTATTGTTGTTGTTGTTGTATTTCTATTCTTACATTTGCAAGTTAAATGAAAAATGTCTCTGCATTCTTGGGCGAAAAATCAAAAGCCATTGAATTAACTCAGATCAACTGGAAGACACTGCTTACTGGCTTAATAAGGGAAGGCTCACCAACTGGCTAAAATACAAGAAAGGATTACAAGATATGATATCTGAACTACTTATTAAAATCTTTTTTAAAACTTTTCAACATTATTTGTCTGTAGACTGCTCTCTTGTGAAAGGCAGATTGAAATCATGCTGCACATAATAGGTTAAATAAAAAGTTACATTGTACAACCACAGTTTTCTTACCTGTGATTATTGCTGATGACACTGATTCACATGCATTCTTCCTCAGTCTTACACATGGACAGATCCATCACACATATTAGTAGTGACTGACTAAATATGTCCTAAGTTTTTACATTTTGTACATTTCTAAGGATACAACATTATTATTCAACTGAGGATACTAAAGTACTTATCTGCGCAGAAACTATTTAATCATATTTATATTTCCTAACTATTTAAGTACATAATACTGAAGTATTTAGATCATGCTAAGTGTTCACTGATAGGAACGAAGAAGTTTGCAAGATGCTGGTTATACATATGTTTTAGTGGTGCTCTAAGCTTATTACTTTCTTATTCTTTTAACACCTGTCATTTGCCTAATGGATTTTTCTCAGCCAAGGCACCTGTTTGGGAAACGAGCCTCACTTTTATTACCTTCTATATAAGCAAACTACACATACTACATGGTGCACTGGAATCCTGCTTCCACTCTCCATCACTTCTCTTCTTTTATTTTAGCTCCTTGGCAGTAATAGTACTACAACAGCTGTAACTGAACTCTTTGGGTCTTTATTTGTTGTTCAATGGGGGAGGAGGGGCAAAATAGGAAAACACAATAAGGTGTAATAATAAGTCTTAAATTCATGCCTTGAATTTAAGAAGAACATCATTGTTCCATAACATTGAATCTAGGAAGAGAAACTACATGTTCATCCATGCTAAGATCCCTCAATATTTACAAATACAAAGATTAGGATTATGGGGCTGGAGAGATGGATGGCAAAGTAGATAAGTCACTTAGTGCTCTTCCAGAAGACTCAGGTCTGATTTTTTTGGTGTGGCAGCTCACAAACATCTGAAACTCTAGTGTCAGGGATCCAAGGACTCCTAGCCTCTATCAGCACCATGCATACAGGTGGCACCCCTCCCCCCTACACACACATGTACAGGCCAAACACCCATTCATAGAAAATAAATTTTAAGAAATAAATTTAGGCAATGTAACTATTCCAAGTACTACTCTTACTTCTGCCTGAAGAGCTAACTCACAGTATGGTAAACTATGATTGTATTGAAAATGTTTAATGAAACAAGAAGGAGCTCATGAAGTTGAGGCTGGCTGCTTATTTTATTTCTTACCTAACAAACTACATGCTAAGAGTATGTACACAGACTAACAATACATCTAACAAACAGTGCAACTTCAGCCAATTCCATATGGCTATGTTCCATGGGCACCAGCTCATCACAGCATACCCAAATAAAGCATACACCTAGCCATAACCAATTAGAGAATCTCTTTACCGTGTTTACATTTGGCCTTTAAGCCTCATTGCTCATGATGGTGAATTATTGTGAGTGCTATCTGATTCATGACTTATTTGGTTAGAAAATATACAAGTTGATTCTGACCCTTCTACTTTCAAGGGAAATGCTAGGAATGGCAAAAATTGAATGGAGAGAGTGATAGGGATGTGGGGGAAACAAAGGGGTTCTGAAAGAAAATCAACTAAAACTACAGTGTATGAATATGCCACAAGGAAGCCTGGCAACTGGTAAAATAAGTTAAAAGTGAAATGTAAAATCCATGAGTTTAAGTGGAAGGACTCTGCATACGTAGATAAAGCTGCTCCCAAAAGACAGATTATTAAATGAAAATCCCTGTATCAGAGATAGGGTACCTCTCTGTGAGTTGTTGGTCAAGGATTCCCCTGAGAACCCTCAAACAAACAGATGATTACCACTGTTGTTTGTTGTCCAGCAGAACTAGATGGTAAGACCCTATGGCCTAAGATGCTTCACTCTCAGGATATGAAAAAATTCAATCTGAATATTGGTGGGAGCTTCAGTCCTACTGGCTTGTTCTCATAGTGCTAGCAGGTGCTATGAAGGCTGCTAAGGTAGAATTATCATGCAGTATTTCTTAATGCAACCTTTGCATGCTTAGTATCAATTGGATAGGCAAGAGGAGCCCACTGGTACAATTGTGCCAAGTCTATATTATAGATAAAATCGAATATTTCCTGATTGGATTTGAAGTCTGTAAAACAGGAAGTAATTTCTTTCTAGTATTTTAAACCTGGTAAAAGCCCATAGCCATGGAAGTCATAAGTCCTAATGAGGAAATTACTGCTGTTGTTTGCTAAATGGACCCATGTGTCATTAAATTATTTTTTTTTCTTTTTTTATACTTCTTTTACATTTAAAATGTTTTCCCCTTTCCAGGTCTCCCCTTTGGAAATCCCCTATCCCATTCCCCCTCCCCCCTGCCTCTATGAGAGTGCTCCCCTACCCACCAACCCATTCCCATCTTCCCTCCCTGGCATTCCCCTATACTGGAGCATCTAACACTCTCAGACCCAAGAGCCTCCCTTCCCACTGATGGCCAACAAGGACCTCCTCTGCCACATATACGGCCAGCACCATGGGTCCCTCCATACACATTCTTTGGTTGGTGGTCCAATCTCTGGGAGCACCAGGGGACTTGACCAGTTGACACTGTTGCTCCCTCCCCATGGGGCTGCAAACTCCCTCCGCTCCTTCAGTCCCTTCTCCAACTCCTCCATCTGGGACCCCATGCTCAGTCCAACAGTTGCTGTGAATTGAATCATGGGTGTTCTGAACTTTTGGGCTAATATCCGTTTATCAGTGAGTACATACCATGTTCATTTTTTTTCAACTGAGTTACCTCACTCAGGATGATATTTTCAAGTTCCATCCATTTGCCTGAGAATTTCATGAAATCATTGTTTTTAATAGCTAAGTAGTATTCCATTGTGTAAGTGTACCACATTTTCTATATCCATTCCTCTGTTGAGGGACATCTGGGTTGTTTCCAGTTTCTGGCTATTATAAATATGGCTGCTATGGACATAGTGGAGCATGTGTCCTTATTAGATATTAGAGCATCTTCTGGGTATATGTCCAACTTTCTGTCCGCCAAATTGATTTCTAGAGTGGTTGTCCCAGCTTGCCTCTTAAATAGATGTTTTTGCCCATAGATTAGCACTGTCAGTTTGAGCCATAAAAGTTTTTTTTTTTTCAGTGCAGTGGTAGCTATATAAATATATGATACTATTATAATACTTTATTCGCTTATATAGTAAAATTATGAGGAAAAGTAACTGTTGAGTGCTCATTTGTAATTATGCATTTATATATTTCCCTTGAGGACTCAAGGAACCTCACAGAAGATGCAGCAGATAGGATGTAAGAACCCTGCAGGACGTGGTGGAGAACTGTGGGATATTAAGGTTCTGGGTATCGTATGCCTGTTTCAGGCTGAACTCATAGCAGCTGTGAATACCTATATATGACCTGCACAAGCTTGGTCCTAACACAAATCTTGTGAGCAGTGGAAAGCCTATGGTGATATCATATCTTCAGGTGGACAACAAATGATAGAGTGAATATCCCTTCATCCAGTTTCTGTAATCAATAACAATAACACTCTTTGGGGAAAAAAAGATGGAAGTAGAAGGAGGCCTGATTAGGCAATGAAAGGGACCACGGGGAGTAAGAATAAACCAAGAAAAAAACAACTGGAGTAACTATAACCAAAATACACTATACATATGTTTGGCAAGGTTATAGCGAAACCCATTATTGTGTATAATTAATATGTAGTAATATGTAATTATATACATGTATACTATTATATTTTATATGTGATATATAGTTTACATATATATCAATTATTTTATATATCATATACAAATATAATTATATAAATATATTATTATAAAATTAATATATAAATCTATTTGTGTTTAGGTTTGTTTTTAGTTGGAGATAAGGCAATTACACAGCTAATTCAGTTTAAATGAAGGCACTGTGTGAGTCTAAGTTGAATCTCATGCCATTATTAAAAACAAAACAAACAAAGAAAACCAAGACAGACAAAGAATACAAAGTACAGTGTACATGGTAAGATACAGCAGCCAATCATCTGAGTCAAGGGAGAGGCCACAGAAGAAATTGAGCATGTGGATACGTGGATATTGATGTTGGGATTCTAGGCCCACAACTTCGAAGGAAATAAATTGCTACTGTTTAAATTACCTAGCCTTTGGCATTATGTTATATCAGTCAGAAAACGTATATGCATCAGCTGCATCTACAAGGCAGGAAATCTTTGTCTTCTTTCATACCCAGCAAATCATAACATATACATCTTTCGCATAAAGTGAGTACAAATCTCAAGGTTTATAGAAAGAGGAAACTGGATGGAAAAGGCAATGTGGAAGGGAGCGGGGTGGGGAACCATATGTGGGGAGAACAGGGGAGAGGGAAGGGATATCAGCTGGGGGGGGGGCAATCTCTAGAACATACCAGAGTTCTTGAATGAAGAGAGGCCCCAGAGTGTCTATGGGGGTGACTTTAGCTGAGATTCCTACCAATGGTGGATATGGACCCTGAAGTGGCCACTTCCTGTAGCCAGGCAAAAACCCCAGTGGAAGGCTAAGGGCAGCAACTTACCCACAAAGCCTTAGACCCAAAATGTGTTCTGCCTACGAGATGTGCAAGGTTAAAGACAGAACAAAAACTGAGGGAACAGCAACCAATGACGGCCTCAAATTAGACCCATCTCATGGGCAAGAACTAATCCCTGACACTATTAATGATACTCCATTATGTGTATAGACAGAACCTAGCATAACTGCCCTCTGAAAGGCTCCACCCAGCAGCCAAAGGAAAGATACAGAGACTCACACCCAAACATTAGATGGAGCTTCAGGAGTCTTACAGAAGAGTTGAGAGAAAAATTGAAGAACCTGAAGAGGACAAGGACTCCACAGGAAGACCAACAGAGGCAACTAAGCTATACTCTTTGGGGCTCTAGAGACTGAATCACCAATCAAAGAGCAAGTACAAGCTGGACCTAGGCCCCTGCACAAATGTATCAAATGAGCAGCTTAGTCTTCATGCTGGTCCCCAACAACTCGAGCAAGGGTTGTCCCTGAGCCTGCTGCTTACCTGCCTGTGGGTTTACACTGCTAAATGGACAGCCTTGTTTGCCCTCAGTGGGACAGGATGTGCCTAGTAGCAGAGGGTGGGGGCCAGGAGGGGTATAACACCCAGAGAGGGCATTCCCCTTTTCAAAAGAAAAGGGTAAGGTGGAATAGGGGGAGGACTTGTGTGAAGAGGTACTGAGAGGAAAGGAAGGGCTGATACTGGGTTGTAAAGTGAATAAATAAATACATTTAATAATAACAAAAAGAAATCTCTAAATATGGGTACTATTGCTACTGAATATACTTTATAGAGGAACACTCCTCCATTGCTGGTGGGAATGCAAGATGATACAACCTCTCTGGAAATCAGTTTGGCGGACCCTCAGAAAAATGAACTACTTGAGGACCCAGCTATTCCACTCCTGGGCATATCCCCAAAAGATGCTCAAACATGTAACAAAGACACATGTTCCACTATGTTCATAGCAGCCATATTTATAATAGCCAAAAGCTGGAAACAACCCAGATGTCCCTCCACAGAAGAATGGATACAGAAAATGTGGTACATTTACACAATGGAATACTACTCAGCTATTAAAAACAATGACTTCATGAAATTCATAGACAAATGGATAGATCTTGAAAATATCATCCTGAGCGAGGTAACACAGTCACAAAAGAATGAACATGATATGTATTCACTGTTAAGTGGTTATTAACCCAAAAGTTTGAAATACCCTAGAGTCACTTCACAACAACAGTAGGGCTGAGGTACCAGATGGAAGACTTGGAGAAAGGACTGAAGGAGTTGAGGGAGTTTGCATCCCCAGGGAGGCAGCAACAGTTGCAACTGGCCTGATCCCCCGATACTCTTGGAGACTGATCCACCAACCAAAGAATACACATGGAGGGACCCATGGTGCTGGCCACAAATGTGGCAGAGGAGGGTCCATCAGGGGGAGGAGAGGCCCTTGGCCTGAGGGTGTTAGAGGCCCCAATATAGAAGAATGCCAAGGAGGGAAGATGAGAGTGGATGGGTGGGTGGGTGGGTGGGCGAATACCCCCATAGTGGCAGGGGGAGGGGGAGGGAATGGGGAGGTTCCAAAGGGGAGATCTGGACAGGGGGAAACACTTGAAATGTAAATAAAATATGAAAAATAAAAAAAATAAATTAAATTAAAAAAATAAGTTATTAGGTGTGGGACACAGGCTGCAGAATAGACAACTTCAAGATTCCAAAGGCTGCTCCCTTCCCCAAATTTCTGCACATATTTAAATAAATCACCAAGAATCACCCATTTTAAGTTAGTAATAAAATTTAATGCCAATGAGAACAGATGCAATTGTAACTGGTTCAAGAGTAAGACAACATGACTCTCAAAAAGAAGCCTTACCTTTGTTTTGGGTTCAAGAATTTTTACTCCATAAATTGATATTTGCAATTCAACTTTAGGAATCTTCTGGCCTTCAGATTTTTTGATGTGTCTTGCAAACTACAAAAGACAAAGAAGCTTACAAAGTTATAGTTCCAATCCTGTAGTAAATAAACATAAATGTACATTTGGAGTTTGTGTCTGTAACAGACATTCATCAATTCAGGTACTGCCCATTATAAAGCATTGCATAAAATAGTTTTGCTCAGTAATACTCTCTGTTTGCCATAATAATTCAGATTAATTTTTAGTAACTTGTTTTTCATTTTCCTTGGACTTTTGTTAATTTGCTTGGCCTTTCTTTTTAAGACAGGCTTTTCTGTATTCCATGCTAGCCATTAAATAGCTCCAGGCTGGATGCAATTTAAGACGATCCACTGCTGTAGCCTCTCAAGTGCTGTGATTGAAGGTATGAGGCACCATGCCTAGCTGAAATTCAATCTTTTTTAAATAAAAATATTTGGTTGTGAGTCTAACCTTTAATGGCTGAGCTATCGGATGGAACTAGAAAGTGTCATCCTGAGTGAGGTAACCCAGTCACAAAAGAACACACATGGTATGCACTCACTGATAAGTGGAGATTAGCCCCAAAACTCAGAATACCCAAGATACAATTCACAGAGCACATGAAGTTCAAGAAGAAGACCAAAGTGTGGATGCTTCAATCCTTCTTAGAAGGGGGAACAAAATATTCAAGGGAGGAAATACAAAAGCAAAGTGTGGAAAAGAGACTGAAGGAAAGGCCATGCAGAGACTGCCTCTCCTGGGGATAAATCCCATACACAGACACCAAACCCAGGCATTATTGTAGATGCCAAGAAGTGCTTGCTGACAGGAGCCTGATATAGCTGTCTCCTGAGAAGCTCTGCCAGAGCCTGACAAATACAGAGGCAGATGCTCGAAGCCAACCATTGGACTGAGCATGGGGTCCCCAATGGAGGAGTTAGAAAAAGGACTGAAGGAGCTGAAGGGGCTTGCAACCCCATAGGAAGAACAACAATATCAACTGACCAGACCCCCCAGAGCTCCCAGGGACTAAACCACCAACCAAAGAGTACACATGGAGGAGGGACTCATGGCTCCAGCCGCATATGTAGCAGAGAATGACCTTGTCAGACATCAATGGGAGGAGAGGCCCTTGGTCCTGTGAAGGCTTGATGACCCAGTGTAGGGGAATGTGAGGGTGGGGAGGTAAGAGTGGGTGGGTGGGTGGAGGAGCACCAGCACCGAAGCTGGGGGAGGGGATAGAGGGTTTCTGGATGGGAAACTGGGAAAGGAGATAGCATTTGAAATGTAAATAAATAAAATATCCAATACAAAAGATACGTAACTTAATTTTTTCATGCATTTTTTGACATGAAATTTAAAAGGCTGAATGCATAGCAGCAAGTAAGGAAAGCAATAGATAGAGATTAATTCATTTTGAGATAATTTTATTTTAATATGTTCTCATAATATGCTGATTATCCACTGTTGAATGTGCAATGTTGTCACAACTCAGTACCTACTAGTTATATACCATTGTATCAGGCAAACCAACAAAAACGACATAGACAAACACATATCTAAATCAAAGCTAAGAGCCTGGGCCATTTTCACAGAAGTGTTTCCAGTAGAAATAAGATGTAGTTTAGAATCACAAATAAAGCATCTTCGAGGAGGGCATAAGGGTTTCTCTTACTTTCATAGCTGTCCTGTCCTGTCTTTCCACTCATTTAGAGCACATATATGTGCCTATTTGTGTTAGAATCTGTGTAAACTTTAAAAGGAAATTAGACAAGTTCTGCTCTCGGCCAGAGGAAGTCCCTGACTACGTCTCCCTAACATCACCAGAATTTGTCGAAAAAGAAATTTAAGGATCTGTTTCCAAACTTTTTACATTAAAATACATACAAATATTTGCCTATGCACATACATACAACATATATGTGCTCTTAGAATAAGTTTTCCTGGGGAAATATTTTGTAATCCTTTTAGTTGCTGCTTACCTGAGTCCACGGTTTCCCTGGGTGTCCAATCTGCCTGCGACCCACTCTGCCTCCCTGTGTTCTTTCTACGCTCCTCCCCTCCTGAACCCACAGTTCACTGGGTCCAGTTTCTGTCTGGCAACCCCTCTACACTCCCTGTTTTCTTTCTCTGCTCCTTTTCTCCATTTGTCTTTTTAAGAGAAAAAAAGGAAGGAAACTTTCAAAGCAGTAAGATTTCTTGCCTCAGTCTCAAGGCTTCTTTAACTCATTTTCAGCATCCGCAAAGTCCTCTGAACTTGATTCAAATGGATCAGATGTGAGGTTGGGCGGGACTCCAAGGCTCTTGTGTGCCATATTTTTTTTTTCCTTTTTTTTTTTTGCATTGTTTAAGTCCCTCTAATTTAGGGCAGATGTGAGCATGCATGGTATATAGTTGGTCCTGGGGCAGAATGTTCAAAGTCTTATTTCCTGCCTTTATACTACCACAGCCAGGAGTGCCTTGAAGTGTCTGCCTTTGAGTTCTAGCTAGTGCCATTTGTTTTATTCCCATTTGGGTGGCATCATTTTTCCGCTCTTTTCCGCATTCCTATGAGCATAAGCTGCTTAGCTATATTTTTTTTTCTTTTGTCTCTAGAAGGCACATGACATCCAACACGTACCAAACACTTTTATGTCTTTAAGAAATGTGTTTTGCTTACATGCAACAAAAATTATTTCAGCTCTCCCTCACAGAAAGTGTACTAATGTTCCTTTCAAATCATACTATCCTTTTGCCTTAGCATAACTAAGCAACTTTGAGGTTTATTTTTCAAAGGCTTAACAAAACCGTCAGTTGCTCTTCATCTGCAGAAGGCCACCAGAAAAAAAGCCAACCTGTATTGGTGGCTTCCCCAAAGTCTGTTTTCCACAAAAACACCATGGCTTCCAAGACCTTTGTACCATCTGGAAACAGCGATTCCTGTGACCTCAGACAAGAACTGTGTAATCCTGGATTTTATAAAAACACAGCCTGCTGGCTACAAAACAGCCAGCAATGTTAAATGTATCTATTTAGAAAGAAATGGAGAACAGAAAGAAGGCTGATGTTACACAGAGTGGGTGCAGGGGGGCAGACGGGGAGGGAGGAAGAGAGGAGGGCTGGAGAAAGGGAAGTTCCAAGAGAGGAAGGATGAGCAGATGAGGGAAAGTGCTAAAACAACCTTGAGTTCTCACCCAACCCAAACTCCATTTTCCCTGACACCCTTAAGCTCCAACAGTCAAGAAACTGGATTGCAATAAGCAGCCTGGAAGCTCTAGCTGCACTATGCACTCAGGACCGTCCTTTTACACCACATTTGCTACATTAAAAAATGTTTTCCATTTGTGGTTCATATACATCAAGGCTTCCATCAGCCTTGTGACATGATTGTTGAAAATGTGTGTTTCAAAAGTCTTGTGTACACGGTTAGACTCACTCAGTTTGTACCTTCAATAGTTTGATAATCATTGTCTATGCACGAAAGACCTTTCTTTCATGCTCCCATATTAACTCTTCTTGATATTCTCTCTCTCTCTCTCTCTCTCTCTCTCTCTCTCTCTCTCTCTCTCTCATTTTTTCAAGTCAGGTTTTCTCTGTGCAACTCTGGCTGTCCTGAACCTCACTCTGTAGACTAGGCCGGCCTTGAACTCAGAGATCTGTCTGCTTCAGCTTCCTGAGTGCTGTGAATAAAGGCATACAACACCATCACCTGGCTAGTTGGGGACTTCTTAACTATGTTCAGAAATACTTGTAACTCAGGAGTGCACAAAGTGATGCTCACTTCTCCTTGGAAATATTCTTTTTTCTTAATTATTATTTTAATGTAAATACTTGAACGATCTTATTTGGAAATTTCAGTCAATTTTTGTACCAAATTCCTTCCTTGATAGACCTACATAGATAGAATAATCTAACATTGATACTTCAACATAATAATTCAATCCAATGAAAAGGTCCTAAAGATATAAAACATAAACAATCTACACATTAGCACAATACAGTGTCAAAACCAGCCTTTGTACCCATAAAATGATGAAAGAATGAAGTGTTATTTGAAATTTGGAAGTCAGTTAAATATATGTCACTACTACATAGAGCTTGTAATGAAAATTTAAGGACCATTGAATTATGATGTTATCATTCCACAATTTCCAAATATCTCATAAAGGATAGTTTGAAAGTGAAATCTAATTCCATTTATAATGGAATATATGTTAGTCAGAAAAAATAATTTATTACTTTGGCTCTATTATTTGGCAGTGCTATGCATTTTGTTTTTATATGTATATTTTTATTGTAAATAGATTTTTTCTCATGCAATATATCCTGATTATAGTTTAGTTTCTACTCCCTCTACTCCTCCCAATTCCTCATCATCTCCCCTCCACTCCCTTTCTGTCTGTCTCTCATTAGAAAATAACAGGCTTAGAAGAGATAACAACCAAACATAACAAAATAAAAGGTAATAAAATGAAACAAAAATTATCATATTGAAATTGGATATAGCCAACCCAATAGGAGGAAAAGAGTCCCAAGAGCAGGCACAAGAGTCACAGACCCACTCATAGTCAAAATCAGGAGTCCCAGAGAAATACCAAGCTAAAATCTATAATATATATGCAGAGGGCCTGGTGTATATGCATGTAGGCCCTCTGCTTGCTGCTTCAGTTTCTGTTATCTCATATGTACCTTACTTAGTTAATTAAGAAGGCTTTTTTCTCCTGGTGTCCTTTTTCTCCTCTGGCTATTAAAAGTTTTCTGCCTCCTCTTCTATAAGATACTCTGAGCTCTGAGAGAAAGAATTTGATGGGGACCTTTAAATTTTTACTCTCTGCATCTGTTGTGGGTTTTAGCATCTGTCCCCTTCTGCTGCTGTTGGAAGCATCTCTGACAATGACTGTATAAGGCACTGATCTATGTATCATTAGGAATCATTTTATTGACTTTTTTTTTAAAGAACAGTAGTGTTTGGTTTTACCCTAGGAGTCTGTTTCTTGGTTACTCAAGCAGCATTAAGTATGGGTTCCTTCTCATGAAGTGGGCTTTAAGTCAAATCAGACATTGGTTGGCTACTCCAACAAGTTCTGTGTCACCATTGTCCTAGTGTATTTTACATGTAGGAGATTGTAGGTCAAAGGTTTTGTGGTTGATTTTCTCTTTCAGTAGCTTGTAGAGTACCTCCCTGTACAAAAGAGAATACATGGATAGAAGACGCTCCAAATAGGTTCCAGTTTGTCCTTTCCAAGTTCATTGAGTATAGATGCTGTACTCAACAATGGGATTCTGCTGTCCATTTATAGAGAGCAACTCTTTGTCTTAGAAACGGCAACCCAGGAAGCCTGTTTGGGGATTTCCATGGGAACCCCTTGGCCAACAATTCAATTAAATGCAGCTCAGTTTGGCCACTGAAGCCTAGCCTGGCTACAAGAGACAGTCAGCTGAGACTCCGAATCCCCTATTACTAGGCGTCTTCATTGAGATCACATTTATAGATCCCAGGAAGTTTCTTTCTACTGCAGTAGGTTTCCATACCACTCTCCAAATACCCCCCAATTGCAGTTTCTCTACCCATAATCTGTCCCTCCACCCCATGGCTGTGCCTTGCCACTTGATTCCCTGCTCAGGTCCCCACCTGCCACTAGTCTATTCTATTTCCCCATCCCAAGGAGAACCATTTCACCTCTAGACCTTTCTTCTTTGAGTTGCTTATCATTTATTTAATTTATTTTATTTTATTTATAATTTATTTTAAAATTTATTTAATTTATATTTTAATTTAATATTTATTTAATTTTATTTAATTATTTAGTTTAATTTAATTAATGAATAAATACTTTATCTGCCTTTTGGGGTCAGGGATACCTCAGTTAGGATGATTTTTTTTTCTATGTCTATCCATTTGCTGGCAAATTTCATGATGTCTTTTTTTTAACAGCTGAGTAATACTCTACTGTGTGAATGTGCCACAATTGTTTTGCTTTGTTTTGAATCTAGTTTCTGTTGAGAGACATCTAGGTTGTTTCCAGTTTCTGCCTATTAGAAATAAAGCTGCAATATCCTTATGGTAGGATGAAACATCCATTGTTCATATGGGCATAGCTGGATCTTGAGGTAGATCAATTTCCTAACATTCTATGAAACTGCCATATTAATTCCATATGTACTAGTTTGCACTCCCACCAGCAATGGGAAAGTATTCCCCTTTCTCCACATCCTGGATAATGTGAACTGTCAATTGTGTAATTGATCTTGACCATTCTGGTAGATGTAGGATGAAATCTCAGAGTTGTTTTGATTTGCAGTACTCTGATGGCTAAGGATGTTGAATATTTATTTAAATGTTTTTCAGCCACTTGAGATTCCACTATTGATAATTCTCTGTTTAAATCTATGCCTCATTTTTAATTGAAATATTTAGGTTTTTTAGTTTGTTTGTTGATATCTCTATTACATGTAAAGTTGTTAAAAGTCTTTTCCCATTCTGTAGACTGCAGCTTTCTCTTATTGCTGGTGTCCTTCAGACTGGGGCCAAAAGATATTGATCCTGCTTATGTCTCAGGGAGGCTGGTGAGTTAATATTAATGTTCGAGTGTGTATTCATACTGAGGCATAACAAACTGTGAACACAAATTGAGTCCTGGTATTTGTACTGAATGTACTGAAACAGACCCCTTCTGAAAACGAAATTAATCATGATAGCAGTGCTAAGTTTTGGACTGTCACACTTTTAGATACTTATTATTTTCTTAAATATCAGCTTAAGCATAGTAAGAAACAGAAAAATAAAAGTTGTTTTAGCAAACAGAATATAGAAATATTTAAATTCTTACACAAATTGTTACATTAAAGTTTACAAACTTTGAGTTTTCTACAGTCACAAAATAGTCAATATTCAACTCTTTAGAAACATTTTGTTAAAACTCAAGCAGATGCCATGAGGTACAGTGGAAGAAAAATAGCATTATTGAAAATTCTCTAAGATTTTCATCACCCTACATTATGTTTACATTTCTAATTATTATCAAGTCAAAAAAGCCAATGCATTTAAAATGCAAACTTTGAAAGACTTTGAAAGGGGAGTAGATGTAAATAACATTTTTAATTACATGAGAAAAATCTGAGTATAACACTATAATATATGTACTAAAAGAGTCAGGATATATGTGCTTGAGGGAAAAAAAAAGCAGAAAATCAAAATGAGGTCATGAACATTTGGTGCATGCTATTTCTAGTGGAGCCACAGCACCACCATCTGGTCTTATCTATATGACAACAAAGTTAAAATAAGTGTAAATATTGATATAGATGTATCATAGCTTCTGACCTCAGACACAACATAAAAGAAATATTACAACAAATTTACGTAAATGCCATCGTCTTCCTCATGTCCACTAGTAAAAGATTCTCTCCTCCCTCATACATACACTTCCCTGAGAAACAAAATTTTCAGCCAAAGTATTTTATCTGTTAGATGCATGTTAATTGTGCATTTCATAAAACCCACTGTCCACTAGGTGAACATTTAAACTCTTATTGTTTCCCATTATATTCCACAATAAGAGTTCATTCTCAGTATGAAATTACACAGAAATGTCATACAATGTATACAAATCATAGTTTTAAAAGCCATTTAAGTTGGTTTTGGGTACTAGATGGTGAATGAAGAATTCCCAAGACATAAATAAATATTGCTAATATAATTGTTCTTTTAAGATACTTTCTGACTGTGGTAACGTTGGACTTAAATCAGGATTTGCATTACTTTAAAAACAGTTAAATAGAATCATAGTTTAAGTGTTGCCACAAGCTGAAAAAGTCTTTAAACAAAACCCTCTATACTGAATTAGAAATGCTGTGTAGACAAAGGCCAGCCTCAATTATCACCTAAAGAATATTATAAAGAAATTGCTGGTGAGTATATTCTTCCCAAATGAGAGGGGATATTATCGTGGGACCCTACAGACTGTTTACATATGGGACTTCTGTCAAATAGTCACAAGAATGAATGGATGAAATCATTTCCTACTTCATTTCTTCATTCAAAATATAAATCTCATTCTGATCTTTTCCCTCATTTGAAACTTTGCATTTTATGTAATCTTCTCAAAATACTGCAGTAATTATTAACATTCATGATTCTGCCTGGAACAAATCACAGTGCCTAATATTTCTGTGCATATGATCTGGAAATCAAAATTAGAGCAAGGTTGTGCCTCATCCACTAAATTATGAGAGCAGCCACAGAGAGGGAAAGCTAACTTTGTAAATAAAATAGAGGTGTGTAGACCTCTGACATCACGAGGATGGCCATCCTCTCGAAGGAATTATCCTAATTGTAAAATCTCAGTGAGGCTGACTTTTGACACATGAGCTATTACATAAGCATGCTGGTGGCATGTAGTAGTAAGAGTTTCTCAGGAAACTTACTGAACATGAGTTTGGGGGGTTGTATAGATTTTACACCAGAAATATATTACTCATGAATATTTACGGTGTTTAATCAATATTTTCTTCTGCTCTCTTAATCACATTAGCTCCCCTAAAGCTGCTCATTGACATGGCCCATTAGGGTATCCTTAATATATAGCAGCACTAAAAATATTCTGCTTTGGAATGAACACTAACTATATTTTCAACTGGTAGACATGATATCTTAATTGAGATTTATACAATGTTCCTACTCGTTTTGATTTAGAGCATTAGGTACAGGACGTATAAAGGCAGATCACTGACTATAAACATTGACTGAGTTCTGCCTTAAAAGCCTTTAGTTTTGTAAGAAAATATACTATAGAAAAATATAGTATGTACAGCAAAATAATTTTATAAATGTTTATAATTCAAGATGTCTCCCTGAAGAGGCGGTATTTATTTAATTGTAATTTAAACACAATTTAAATTCTTTTTTAATTTAAGGAGTAATTTAAACAGTTGTCCATGTTTTAGCTTCTATCAATCCATTGATAACACAAGATCATTACACTAGTCATTTATTATCTGAAGGGTTCTTACCTTCAGCTTCCTGACAGCATCTCTCACAACCTCTGTTCCCTTTGGCTGCTCCACTTCGGTACTGCCAAGAAACTGAACATGAGCATCCATGAGACACAGACTTTACCAAACCCATCATTGAACCATCTGGACCTGCTACTGTGTGTAAGAGAATGTTAGGCAAAAATTCAAACCCAAATCTTAATTAAGGAGAACAGTTGTTACTCAATTTGTTATACCACATGAAAATGCATTATTTGACCATTTGCAATTTCTATTTTTCAAAAGTTTTTTTAAAAACATATCTTACATATTGTTTTTTATTTGAAGATTCCTACTGGAATGAAAACTGAAATTATTTCATTGTTCCCAAAGAGATAAATTCATTCTCAACAGTTGAACATTAGTAAATGCTAACTCTGGATCACTATCTTGCTAATCATATTGGCTGCATGTTTTCATCGCTCCCTTTCTCAAGGCTAAAATACAATCAGATTGATGTGCACTAATGAAAGTTTAAATTCAGATGATATGCAAATACATGCTTTGATTAGGTCCAAGTACTATTCCTAGTTTTTCAGCAGAGCCAGAACAGTTGTACATACTAGAGCTTCAGAGCTGGTTTAAGGGTGCCACTAAACCTTTAAACCAAGAAAGTACCATGTTAGATCACATACAGAATAAAGGGTTCAAAAACAAAAGATTTAACAACGAGGTTTTCTTTTTTTTAAGTCAGAATTAATCCACACAGCAAACTCTTTTTCTCAACTTCTCTGAAGTTTTCAAAACCATTGATAGATGTATCACTAAGGTGCCATTAGCAAGAATGGGAAAAGAGGAATTTTTATATGGAAGAAAAAAAAACTTGATCCAGGAGGGCGTACCATGTCAATGCCAGAAAGCAACAATAACTGATAACAACTTTGTAGTAAGAGTCATATCTTGACAGAAATGACAGGAGTCATAAGCATTATATGCAAATATGCCCATATGGGAAAAATATGGACAAACTCCAGAATATTCATAATAAATCCATATACATCAATAGTCCAGGACCATTTTAACACCACTTTTCATGGGCTTTACCTTTAAGGAAATTAATGGAATTGAACGAAAGTACATCTTAATGGGGACCTGGCTACCTACTTCAAATTTTATCTTACATAATTAAGAAATATACTTAGAACCTATCATAGTGCCTCATACCTGCAATCTCTGCACTAGGAAGAATGAGGCAAGGAATTAGAGGCCAACTTGAACTACATAGTGAGTTCAAGACCAGCACAGGCTACAGAGTAGAGCAAGTACACACACACACACACACACACACACACACACACATATACACAAAATATACACACATACATGCAGACACACACATATACACTCACATACATA
>JADRCH010000143.1:438667-469261 GCA_019843965.1 Rhynchomys soricoides | reverse complement strand
ATACACACATACATGCAGACACACACATATACACTCACATACATATATGTACCCTTATACACTTATACACATATACATATACACACAGGCACATACATGTTCAAATAAATACAAATACATGCACAAAATTTTGATTTTATAACTGAAAAGATTTTATTTCTTATATTTCCTGTTAATTTTCAAATTTCAAAAGCTGTAATCTCTAAATTAAATCTATGCTACTTATGCGCATTCCATCTTCTATATGAAGTATTGGTGAAACTCAAACAAAATGTAGGGTACTAGAATGAGCTCTAGATGTAGAGTTTGAAAATCCATCAGCCTTGCTCTTTATCTGGCTTTTCTGAAAAAGAATATTAATATTATTCTTCACTCATTGCAAAATCATCTTAAATAACTGAAATAACAGATAAAATACAATGTGCTTTATAAATATGATAAATGCCATTCCTTGTTTATTTGTAGGTGAGCAGCTCATTTGGGGATAAAGCTGGTGTCTGCACAGCTCTCTAGGCTCGGTTGGACCAGCTTACAGTCCCATTCTGTTCTCTAGCTGCCATAGACTTGGTTGCTTCTCAGCATCTTTACAGTCCTGTCTCTGGAGAATGTCATCACCTTGCTAGTTCTGAGAGATGTATTTCCTAGACTCTTCTCCACTGCCCAAATCACTCTACCCCTCACCCAATGCACAACAATTTGCACTTCATTCAGTACAAAGGTAAAAAACAAACACTAGCTCAGTTCCTTTGGTTAAGGATGAGTACAGTCCAGGAAGAATGGAGTGCACAGAACATTCCTATAGCTGAGCCTGAGGCTTTGCCTGAGGTCATCTTCTCCTTGACTGTGTTGTAACCCTATTTTCTGCATTCCACTGGGAAGACTCCCACACTAGCTCAATTGCACCAATGGCTAATACTGACTGTTAACCCAGTATAAATTCACCATGAAGTGGGGAAGGCATACTTCTGTCTGTATCCCTGAGGTCAAAGAGGATGAACAGAGATGGGAAAACTCAGTAGGATTCAAGCAGTACCATCAGGTAGGCTAGAGTATCCACAGACTTACAAAAGTGGGAGAAAGGACTCTGTTACAGGCTGCATCTTGGCCATTATTTCAAGGTGTAAGCACTGAGCTACTACTTCAATATGAATGCCATGCCTCCTGCCTGCTGCTGTGCTCCTGCCATCATGGTCATGGACTTATTTTCTGAAACTGTAAGCAACCCAGCTAATTTCTTTTATAAGTTGCCCTGGTCTGTTCACAGTGACAGAAAATTAGTTAACTAAGACAAACTATAAGGTCAATATATTTTATTCATAATAAAAAACACAAACTTGAAAAATCTCACTTCAAAAACAAGAATGCACATAGCTATTAAAATACAATTTAGATACTTTGAGAAGTAATAGGAATACTAGAAGAATATATTTGAAAAATTTAATCAAGAATCCAGGCTGAGGATGTAGAGAGCTTACTTAGCACACACAAACCCTGGGTTCAATTCCCTGCATCACATAAAACATATTATATCTGTAATCCCAGTATTCTCAAGAGGTACTGAGGCAGGAAAATAAAAAATCCAGTAGATAGACATAGTGGTATACTCCTTTAATTGCAGCACTGAAGCAGATGGAATTCTGTGAAGTGGGATTTTATATAGCCATCCAAGGCTATACAAAGATCCCGTTCTCACACACAAAATGATAAAATCATCCTTAGCTACACAGGGTACACAAACATCACAAGATTCAAGGTCATCTCGTGAATACATGACTAATGTAAAGTGTAATATTGAGTGTTTTATATTTTCCAAGTACTGTTATGGAAGTTGGGAATGTCCTACGGAATGAAATAAAGCAAAAACCACACTTAGAAAGTTTACATTCGCTGGGCAGTGGTGGCGCACGCCTTTAATCCCAGCACTTGGGAGGCAGAGGCAGGTGGATTTCTGAGTTCAAGGCCAGCCTGGTCTACAGAGTGAGTTCCAGGACAGCCAGGGCTACACAGACAAACCCTGTCTTGAAAAATAAAATTAAAAAAAAAATGAAAGAAAGGAAGGAAGAAAGAAAGTTTACATTCAAGTGAGAGAGACAGCAATGACTGATATTAGGCATATAACTAAATTACTTGGAAATCTGCATGCCCCTTGGGAAAGAACAGGAGAAGGTGTGGGCTTGCAGATTGCAATGCATCTCTGTGCCCATTGCCTAACTCTGTTGTTTGTTTGTTTGCTCTTGCACATTTTAGACAGAATCTTTAGAGAAGAATTCACTGATGAGGTAAAATGTAAGCCAGAAAAATGTAAGCTAGAAGATATTATTCAGCAGATATCTAAGGAAAGGAAGATCAATCAAAGGGAATAGAAAATTATCAAGGTTAGATATTAAAAATAGAACAATTAGAAAACTTGCCTCAGGAAGTCAAGACCAAAATATATCCACTGGACTAATAGTATCAGCATTGTCAGGAAAATTGCTATAAATGCAAATTCTAATAACTCAGAAATTGTTGATGGTGACCCAGCCCTGTGAGTTCAGTATCTCCTTCATGTAATCCTTGAGAATGTGAGAAGCATTGTACCAGGAAGCCCAGTATCAAACCAAATGGAGTTCTAGAAACAGAGAACAGGGAAAAAATGATCACATTCTCAGAATTAGTTACAAGTCCAAAGTTACAAGTCCAGCTTCGTGAAGATTAAGAATGTACAATTAGCTCAACATTCATACACCAGAAATAAAGGAAAGAATCATAAAAATACAATGCAGAAGACAGAGTCAACATGAAAGCAGAAGAGGAAATTTTGGAAGATGTTGGAAGAAGAGAAGGAGTGGTGAATCAGATACCAGGTACCTGTGGAGAGCTTAGAAGAAACCGTCAGAGTAGTAGTAGCAGCAGAAGCAGCAGCAGCAGTAGTAGTAGTATGTGTGAGTGTGTGAGAGACAGAGACAGAGAGATAGACAGAGAGAGGGGGGGAGGGAGGGAGGGAGGGAGGGAGGGGAAGGGAGGGAGGGAGAGAGACAGAGACAGAGAGACAGAGACAGAGAGACAGAGAGACAGACTAGTGAGGTCACAAAGGCTTTAGCCTGAAAACTGTAAGGAGCTTGGGTTCACAAGGAGTGGTTGTTTTCTCAGAAGATACTCCTGTTACAAAAGACTTGGATGAATATTCAGAAAAAATAGCAAGAGAAATTAGAATGTGAGGTCACTAATAACGTGAAGGAAACAGAGTTAGCAATACAGTTCAGGATGCTGCTGCTGGCAGCAACATAAAGGTCAATCTTTTGTAATTTCCTTACACTAAAAATGTTTGGTACATTCTTAGTCTGTATGGCAGCATGGTGTATATTTTTTTTTTTAAATTTACAAACTATACCATGTCTTTTTCTTAATGTTTCAAAATGACTTGGATAAATACAGAACAACTGTAGATGTAACTCTACACAGAGAATGAAAAGCATGCATCTCTCAGTTTAATGTACTAGAAAACTTATGATCTAGGCAGATGCACAAAAAATAGGCATTTTGTAGTTAGTCTACTGAAATTGAAAGTTTAAAATGTCTATTAAGTTTGCTAGTATATAAAATATTTGTTTTATGGAATTTTTAAAGATTATATTACAGTATGCCACATTTGATTACTTCCTATCAAATATTTATAACTGTCAATGGGTTAAAGCAGCATACGCCTCAGTGAGTTCATTTTGTTATTCTTTTCTCTCAGTGATTCCTTCATTCCATTATACTCACAATAAGCACTATATACAAGTATGGAAACATTTGAGAGTTCTATCCTCATTTTCAAGGATTACTTAAAATGAACTTTTCTGAGGTTTGTGCCTCTTTGCCAGTAGAGAGCAGTCTTGCACATCAACAGTGAGCCATTTAAACTGCTTTGCCTGATCCCTCAAATATTTAAGAATCACTCTAGAAATAAAGTTAAAAACAAAAGTAAATAAATGGTTTATTCAATCTGCCATGAAATGCGTCACTATTTAGCACATGAAGAAATTATTTAAAAACAAAAATATGTATTGTATATTTTACTTATCAAATTCTAAATATGCCAACTTATTGTATATATTTACTCCATAATTGCTTTGAAATGTTTAGGGAAATTCATACATGTTAAAATATAAAACAATTTTAAGACTAAGATTAATAAAGAATATTGGTGACATATTAACCAATGATATTCTGATCAGAGAAAAATAGATTAATGAGAATATACCTTTGGAAGCAAACACAGACTCTACAGATAAGAGGATGAATTTTCTGTGCCAGGTTAACATCATCATACTATGATTTTTTTTTAAAAAAGTGCTTTTTAACCTTTTTGCTTCTCAATCAACTTAGTAAATTAGCTGAATAGAAGAAAGCAAATTTAGTTTTATGGATTTTATTTGGCAGAATAACCATGTTAGAGGGCCAAGCAACAGGGAAAGTCATTTTTAAAAAGCACATCTTAACTGCCAGTTACTAAAGAAAGGTCAAATTCAATTGGATTTAAATCTATTACATGATTGCCAAAATCATAATCCTGAAAAAAAAGTTAAAATAGATCTACCAAAAAGAAAGACTTTAATTTAAACTCTGAGCAATCTAAAAGGTACCTTGAAAAGTAGGTCCAAGATGTTTTGATAGAGGACAAAAAATAAGCTTAGTATTAAAAGGTTGATTTGCCTTTTATATTTTATTTGAAGTTTCACATTTTATTTCAATATTTTTTATGAAATCAATGTTCTTATTAGAGACAGAGAGGTGGGATGTTGTTTCAGTAGACAACTTTTAAAAGATTAGGAGGTATAAGCCTAATCAAGGGTGTTTTCTTCAAAGGAGGGCCTACAAACTCTGTGCAAGGGCTCCCACATGACCGAAAAAGGCAGCAGGAAGGTTGCTCAGTCAGCAGTTCCACAACCTGCTGCCATTCAGTGCAAGACTCTGGCAGCTGGAATAAATGTAAGGCGTCCACTTGTAAAACTAAAAATGTTCAAGAAGTGTAAGTGAATATAAAATGAACGTTTACAGAAAACCAAAACAGAGGCTTGATAATCTATTTCTCAGAAAGAGTCACATGACTGTAAAAATGCAGGAACTACAAGGTACTCCAGTCTCATCATTTTATAAAGGAAATATGGGCATTGTGGAGGCGAAAGGACTCTCAAGCCCTCTTTGAAGAATACCAGCCCTCCAAACTCACCCTCCCACACTATTCACTCCCGTTCCCTCAAGCCAAACGGAAAAGAATGGAAATTGACTTGGTCCCTTAGACCTGGCTAGTAGTTGCAATCACATGACTCTCTTTACAACATGCAATTGACTAGTTAAGTTTTATGCTATGTATTTTCTTATATAACACACTAAAAATGTTATGGAGTAAAACATTTTTTGGTTTATTCTTCAGGTTTATTCTTTATTCCATGTTCTATGTAGCAAACTTGCCATTGTCTGGTTTCTTATTCATAAAATTCATGGTGATGTAAACACCATGGTGATGTAAAAAGTTTCACAGCATTTTTGACATAGCATGGGCAATTCAATGAAACTAATTTACACTAAGTTGCTAGAATAGTCACAAGAAGAAAATAAAAAGAACCAATCATTCACAAGGAACTATCAAGAAAAACGGAGAAAGGCATTTTCAGGCATGAGATTTAGACTCTGGCTGAGAGGCAACAAGGACCCTTACAAAACATATACACATATTTTTTTCCTCTCAAAATTGTATTTTTTAAATATTTATTTTTTTTAAATTTTCATTAAATCTCATTTACAATATTCATTACACTTTAACCAAATATGCATGTAACGTGAGAGCAGCAACAATTTTAGTATATCTACATATATTCCTATGTCCAGAATAAAGTGTTCCTTCTGGTTGTCAGAGGACTTGAGCATGTACTTTGATAACTAAGATCTCAGTGGCATAACCGCTTTTTAATAAATAAGATTTTAATGTTATTCTTAATAAGCTATTACTACTCCAAGAAATGTCAATCCTATTTCTAGGCAGCATAAGAAACTTTTTTAGAAAAGTTTGTTGGTATATAATTATTAGTGAAAGAAAATTCTTTTTTTCCCAAGATTGTTACCAATGTAATTTTCCTCGGTAATTGTTTTAGCAGCAAAATAGCACTGAATACAGTGATAGTGACTACTTACCCATGTTGGTTCATTTGACATCAATTTCACACAAGCTAGAACCATTTGGGATAAGGGAACCTTAATGGAAAAAAAATGGCCTCAAAGGATTGGCCTGTAGACAAGTCAATCATGCATGATCTTGATTGATGACTGGTTTGGGAGAGCCCAGCTCACAGAGGGAAGTGTCACGCCTGGACTGTGCTTCTGGATGCTCTAACAAACAGGCTGAGCAAGCCATGTCAACAAGCCAGTAACAGGGCTCCTCCATGGTCTCTGTTGCTATTCTTGGCTCCCAGATATCTGCTCTGATTTCTTGCCCTGGTTTCCCTTAATGATAGACTGAGAAGCTGCAAGCTGAAACAAGCCCCTTTCCCCAAGTTTCTTTTGGTCATGATGGCTTATCATATCTTAGCCTTAAGATACTTTATCCTTTATCCTACTCTTTTGATAATACAGTACACATATAGTTAGTGCACTGCCGTGGGTTTAAACGTCCACCAATCATCCTTGCCAGACCTGACTTTACTCTAGATTTCAAATGCATTCACTTGAAGAATCTTTCATATGTCCGATCCATCCTCCTGGGCTCAATTTGCCTCTTTCCCATCCTCTTAGAGAATACATTCCAGAAACACCCTCACTCCTTCCATTAAGATAGTTCTCCTAGTAATTCTCACCAAAGATATCGTACTATGATGATAATTATCCATACGGTCAGTAGTTTTGGTCTTATATCCTAGTACATGTCCTTAAATATTGACTGCGTATTATCTGCACACCCAATACCCATTCTAGATGCTGGAGATGCAGCAGTGAATGAAACAAATGTCAATTCCCGATGGTCTGATGCAGCTATTGGCATTGCCCTTGCTTTATAGCAACAGAAATGGTTATTTTTGACCTTTTTCATGATTCATTTACTCTATTCTACCTAAAATCTCACTATTTAAGAGTAATACCAAGTAGACTGTTAAAGAGACTGCCAAATATACAGTTGTTATCACAGCAAAGATTGCTATCTGCAAGTAATCATTTTTGGTTGGGAAATATTAAGCCATTTTGAAGAAAACATCATCATAAAAGATGAATGATCTCATTAGGGACTTTACTTCTCAAACTGTTGTCCTTATTGCTTTGAAAGAAAGAGCAGCACCTTTGCAGGGCAGGAGAAGTTGAGCTTAGCTCCTTAGAGCTAAAGACTGTGGGTTGCCAATACATGTAATACACACCATTCCTGATTTCATTTCACAGACTACTGTGGCCTAACAGATGCAACACAGCCTTGCTAAGGCAGAGTTCTCATAGTGTGTTATATCAGCTATGACACTGAATACAGGCATGGCCTTCTGGACTTACATCCCTTGGACTTACAGATGTAGACTCAAGTGAGCAAAGGCAAAGGGGTAAAAAGATAATAACAATAAAAAATTGTCAAGAACAGAGACCACCGACACAGCAAATTATTGGTGACGAGAACAGATTGTTTTATGTAATCAATCAGCATCTGCCCCAACTTCTAGCACTAATAAGAACAGGCTCTGCAGTCTTCTTCTATTCAAGAGCTGTTTACTAAAAACATGCTATGTGCCGGGCTGTGCTTCACGTATTTAGATACAGGAATAAACAGAAAATCAAAGATCCCTGTGGATGTGGCCAAGTAGGACTGTACAAGTAGAATTTAGCAAGACAAATCACATGAACATGGGCCTTTAATTTTGTCTCCGTTATACACTAGGTCTCTGAATGTTGCCATATGTAAACATCAGTTTAGACAGATAACCCCACAAGAAAGAGATGAGTAAATTGGTATGGGGAAGTCTAGCTGACATCACAGTAAGCTTTTAGTAAACTCTTCCTCCCAGGATCAGTCTTTACTGTGATGGGCTCAGGTCTGTAACACTTTGGTTTAGATCCCAGAGTGATGATAAAATAGGGGCTGGAAGCTTTATCAGCCCTTAAACAATGGCAGGTTATCTTTTAACAAAGTCAACACAATTAATTACTGAAATCTGAAAGCTTCAAGGAATAAATAAATCTGCTGGGAAGCTATCGCTGGAACTGTAGGCAGCAGATGTGAAAATTGAAGTTCCCAAATTCCAAAAACAGCTGTATCCTGGCAGGCAGACCAGTGTTCTTGGACATGATCAATTGGGTCCACCTCCCTTTATCGAGCCTGCCCTGTGAGCAGCGGAAGACATACGGCAGTATGGTGTTTTGCCTCAGTAGCTAATAGCTTAACCCTCTTATCACCATTTGTAGGAGTGAACAGCTACCCTGATGTGCTGTTACAATTCAGGCCCTTCTTCCAATCAGGCAAATGCTATATACCTCTAAATTCAATTTGGCAATTTTCCTTATTTTATAGCTTGGGTATTTTTCTTTTTAAAAACAATTTTATTTAGGCTTTTTTCCCCCTCAAAACTCAACAGCAATCATCATTAATTTTTACCACTTGGTCTGCACTGTAATGCTGATTTCTTTGATTTTTTTTGACCTTTAAAAAAATCAATGACAACATATTCCATGGCAGCTCCTGAGTGTATTTTTTAGTCACCTTAGAGTCTGCTAATTCTTATGTTAATGCAACCCTTTTTGCTTTTATTAGAATATATCTAAAAATTCCATAATTTGATTAGTGGGTATAATTCCAAATTTAAGGATAATTTTATTTTATTTCTTCTGCACAGAACTATATTGTAGCATGAAGGGGGGGACACATTCCTTTTCACATTACTTACTTGCCTAATATATCACATACTCAAGCTGACTGCCTTCAGGCAGTAGAATTAGATTTAGAGATGAATCTTATGATGTGCCCTTCCATTTATTAATGGAGCTGTGAACCAAACACTTGGAAAACATATGAATTAGAACTAATGAAGTATAAACTTCCATTTATCAATATGTCTAAAGTTTAGAATGTGCTTGGAACTTTTAAAAAAGATTTACTTTAGTTTTACTTATGCATATGTGCTAGTGTATATCATATGAATTTCTGTGTCCTTAAGTAGCTTATGAGAGGTCACTGGAGCCTCCAGGGTTGGAGTTCCAGGTGGTTGTAGGTACTTAAAACTGAATTCAGATCCTCTGGAGGAGATGCCAGCATTCCTGATCAGTGAACTATCTCTCCTGTTGAATATTTTTAATTTAAACCCTGTTGGCATGCCATTTCATCCAGCTTTTTACCCATCAGGTTTACTATGGAATCCATATCTAACTTAGTCTTGAAATTAACTTCAGTATGTTCAGTTAAAAGTGACCACAAACTGGTCATGGGAGATGGCTTGTAGGCAAAGTGCCTGTTTGCCTGAAACTGATGACCTGAATTTGGAACCCATATAATAAGCCTGACCTGGTAGCATGCATTGTTTCTTTTTTTTTTTAAAAAAAAGACTATTGGTTATTTTATTTATTTACATTTCAAATGTTATCCCCCTTCCCAGTTTCCCCTCCACAAGCCCCCTATCCCCTTCTCCCTCACTCCTGCCTCTATGAAGGTGCTCCCTCTGCTCACCCACTCCTGCCTCAGCAGCCTAGCATTCCCTATCCTGGGTCATCAAGCCTCCACGAGACCAAGGGGCTGCCCTCCCAGTGATGAAAGATAAGGCAATCCTCTGCTACATATGCAGCTGGAGCCATGGGTACTCCTTGTGTACTCTTTGGTTGGTGGTTTAGTTCATGGGAGCTTGGGGGGGGGGGGTGTCTGTTGGTTGATATTGTTGTTCTTCCTCTGAGGTTACAAACCCCTTCAGCTCCTACAGTCCTGGCCCTAACTTCACCATTGGTGTCCTCACGCTCAGTCCAATGTTTAGCTGTGTACATCCACATTTGTATTGGTTCGACTCTGGCAGAGCCTCTCAGGGGACAGCTATACCAAGCTCCTGTCAGTAAGCACTTCTTGGCATCAGCAATAGTGTCTGGGTTTGGTGTCTACAGAAGGAATGGATCCCTAGGTGGGCAGTCTCTGGATGGCCTTTCCTTCAGTTTCTGTTCCACAATTTGTCCCAGCATTTACTTTGGACAGGAGGAGTTCTGGATTAATATTTTTGAGGTGGGTGGGTGGCCCCATCCTTCAATTGGGGGCCGTGCCTAACCTCTGGATATGGTCTCCAAAGGTTCAATCTCACCTTTGTTGGATATTTCTGCTAATATACTGGGTCCTAGATACCTCTTAGATCCCTGGCATCTGGGGCTTTCTAGTGGCCACCACCAGTTCACCCTCCCTCACTGTTACACACCTACTTTCAAATTCCTGACCCTCTGTATTTCTCCCTGATCTCCTGCCATATCTGAACTGTACCCCTTTATCCCTTCGCCTTCTTTCTCCCTCCCAGATCCCTCTCTCCCTCTACTTCCCAGAGATTATTCTCTTCCCCTTACTAAGTAGTACTGTAGCATCCACACTTTGCTGTGATCTTCTTTTTCCTTGGGTGTCATAGGGTCTGTGAGTTGTATCTTGGGTATTCCAAGCTTCTTTTTGGCTAATATTCACTTACTAGAAAGTGCATGCCATGTGTGTTCTTTTGTTACTGGGTTACTTCACTCAAGATGATATTTCCAAGTTCCATTCATTTGCCTGCAAATCTCATGAAATCATTGTTTTTAACAGCTGAGTAGTATTCCATTGTGTAGATGTACCACATTTTCTTTATCCATTCCTCTGTTGAAGGACATCTAGGTGGTTTCCAGCTTATGGTTTTTATAAATAAGGCTGCTATGAACATAGTGGAACATGTGTCCTTATTACATGTTGGAGCATTTCTGGGTATATGCCCAGGAGTTGTATAGCTGGTTCCTCAGGTAGAACTATGTCCAATTTACTGAGGAACTGCCAGATTGATTTTTCAGAGAGGTTGTACCAGCTTGCAATCCCACCAGCAATGGAGGAGTGTTCCTCTTTCTCCACATCCCCACCAGCATCTGATGTCACATGAGTTTTTGATCTTAGCCATTCTGACTGGTGTGAGGTTGTTTTGATTTGCATTTAACTGATGACTAAGGATGTTGAACATTTCTTTAGGTGCTTCTCAGCCATTTGAGATTCCTCAGTTGAGAATTCTGTACCCTCATTTTTAAATAATGTTATTTGGTTCTCTGGAGACTAACTTCTTGAGTTTTTGTATATTTTGGATATAAGCCCTCTATCGGATGTAGGGTTGGTTAAGAACTTTTCCCAAACTGTTGGTTGCGATATTGTCCTATTGACGGTGTACTTTGCCTTACAGAAGCTTTTCAATTTTATGAGGTCCCATTTGTCAATTGCTGATCTTACAGCATAAGCCATTGGTGTTCTGTTCAGGAAATTTTTCCCTGTGCCTTTGTGTTCTAGGTGCTGTCCTACTTTCTCCTCTATTGGTTTCAGTGTATCTGGTTTTATGTGGAGGAATTTGATCCACTGGGACTTGAGCTTTGTACAAGGAGATAAGAATGGGTCAATTTGCATTCTTCTACATGCTGACCACCAATTGAACAAGCATCATTTGTTGAAAATACTGTCTTTTATTTCCACTAGATGGTTTTGGCTCCTTTGTCAAAGATCAAGTGACCATAGGTGTTTGGGTTCACTTCTGGGTCTTCTTCAATTCTATTCCATTGATCTACCTTTCTGTCTCTGTACCAATATCATGTGGTTTTTATCACTATTTCTATGAAATATAGCTTGATGTCAGGGATGGTGATCCCCCAGAAATTTCTTTTATTATTGAGAACGGTTTTTAATATCCTGGGTTTTTGTTATTACAGATAAATTTGAGAATTGCTTTTTCTATCTCTGTGAAGAATTGAGTTGGAATTTTAATGAGGATTGCATTGAATCTTTAGATTTCTTTAGGTAAGATGGCCATTTTCACTATGTTAATCCTGCCAATCCATGAGCATGGGAGATCTTTCTGTCTTCTGAGGTTTTCTTCAATTTCTTTCTTCAGAGACTTGAAGTTCTTGTCACACAGATCTTTCACTTGTTTGGTTAGAGTCATACCAAGATATTTCATATTATTTGTAAGTATTATAAAGTGTGTCATATCCCTAATTTCTTTCTCAGCCTGTTTATCCTTTGAGTAGAGGAAAGCTACTGATTTGTTTGAATTAATTTTGTACCCAGCCACTTTGCTGAAGTTGTTTATCAGCTGTAGGAGGTCTCTTGTGGAGTTTTTTGGGATCACTTATGTACACTATCATATCATCTGCAAATAGTCATATCTCGACTTCCTCCTTTCCAATCTGTATACATCTCCTTTTGTTGCCTAATTGCTCTGGCTAGAATTTCAAGTACTATATTGAGTAGATAGGTGAAGAGTGGGCAGTCTTGTCCTTGATTTTAATGGGATTGATTCAAGTTTCTCTCTATTTGGTTTGAGGTTGGCTATAGGCTTGCTGTATACTGCTTTTATTATGTTTAGTTATGGGCCTTTAATTCCTATTCTTTCCAATACTTTAGCATGAAGGGGTGTTGTATTTTGTCAAAGACTTTTTCAGCATCTAATGAGATGATCATGTGGTTTTTTTCCTTTGAGTTTGTTTATATAGTGGATTATGCTGATGGATTTCCATATATTGAAGCATCCCTTTATCCCTGGTTTGAAGCCTACCTGATCATGGTGAATGATTGTTCTGATGTGTTCTTAGATTCACTTTGCAAGAATTTTATTGAGCATCTTTGCATCAATATTCAAGAGGGAAATTGGTCTGACATTCTCTTTCTTTGTTGGGTCTTTGTGTGGCTTAGGCATTAGTGTAACTCTGGTAGTGTTCTTTCTGTTTCAATTTTATGAAATACTTTGATAAGTATTGGTATTAGGTCTTCTTTGTAGGTCTGATAGAATTCTGCACTAAAACCATCTGGTCTTGGGGAGATTTTGTTGGAAGACTTTTTAATGACTGCTTCTATATTCTTAGGGGTTATCTGATTCTGATTTAAACTTTGGTACTTTGTTTCTGATTAGAAAATCATCCATTTCATCTGACTTTCCAGTTTTGTTGAGTATAGGCTTTTGTAGTAGGATCTGATTTTTTTTTTTAATTTCTTAAGTTTCTGTTGTTATGTCTCCATTTTCACTTCTGATTTTGTTAGTTTGGATACTGACTCTGTGTCCTCTGGTTAGTCTGGCTAAGGATTTATCTATCTTGTTGATTTTCTCAAAGAACCAGCTCTTGGTTTTGTTGATTCTTTGTATAGTTCTCTTTGTTTCTCCTTGGTTGATTTCATCCCTGAGTTTGATTATTTCCTGCCATCTTCTCCTCTTGGGTGTATTTGCTTCTTTTTGTTCTAGAGCTTTCAGATATGCTGTTAAGCTGCTAGTGTATGCTGTTTCCACTTTTTTTATGGAAGCACTCAGAGCTATGAGTTTTTCTCTTAGCACTGCTTTCATTGTGTCCCATAAGTTTGTTTCTAACTACATTGTTTTTAATAAAAGATAGAAGGCAGAGACAGGAGAATTATCTGGAAATTTGGATGGCAGATAGCCTGGAGTATACAACACAGCTGCAGAAAATAGAGAGACTATGCCTCAAAGAAGGCAGGTGGTGAAAATGGATTCCTGGAAGTTATCCTCTGATTTCCACACTGTTCTGTGCCAAAAATGTGCCTGTACACAAGTGAAGACTGAACAAGGATAGACTAGCATTAGAATCATGATATTAATCTCCACAACATTTCAGGATTTATCTTGCATACGCCTCAAAACAATATATGACCACAGAAGTTATATATGCTCTGTACTACATGAAAAACATAATAAATAAATCCTATTTTTCCTCTGCTCCAAAAACTGGTCACTTTTCATAAATATTGAGGTTGGAACAACTTTGCAAATGCATGACACATTATTAAGACAATCTCAAAGAAGCTAAATTCAATGGAATGTGACAGAGACTCCCAGAGTTATTGCCTTCTTATCATGATTGCTTATTGGAAGGTAGACAACATTTCACACAGCCAGAAAGCTGGCAAATACTTAGTTGAAGTCCTTGATGACATCCTCTTGGAGCTGGTAGAGCCCTCACCACTGGGAGTTTATTAGTTGAGCTATGACTAAGGAAATCCTGTAGGAAGGAATACAAAGTGTTTGGGTTGGTAGGTAATGCCTAGAGTAAAGACAAAGGGAGAGAAAGCAAGTAGTTGTTTTAAGAGTTCTATTATCCTTGCCACACGAGGGCCTCAGTGCTGAGTAAATATATTCTGGAAGATGTTATAGTTGTTGTAGGTTCTGCTCCACTTTGGTTGAATATTCAGAGATCTACTAAGATGAAAAATTTACTACTTAAACACACAAATTGTGTAAATTTATACAAATCTTTGTGTAAAAACTTTATTAACTATTGACCTCAGACATGGACTTTATATTGTACAACAAAATCTAATTATATCTGAAGGGATGAAAAGCATAGTTATGGAGATCAGGATTTGATTCTTAATTCTACAGATGCATCAATTTATTATTCCATGCCCCATGTGTGTGTATAAGTGTCATATGACTCAATTATTTTAAATATAGTATTTTCCTGAGTGGATAAGAGATCTGCATCTTGTCTCTGATTTCCTAGTTTGCTTTGGTGACTCTGCTGTCTACATGTTCTACTCTCTAAGTGCAGGCAGCAGAGCATCTGAGCAAAACAGCTGATTACTGCTTCAGATGTGGAGGCAATATAAAACAAATAATGCTTGGTAGATTTGTCTCATTAAGAAGGGAAAGTAGAAACTATTATAGATAAAAGTCATAGAGTCTCCTTAACTAAATTGTTCTAGACTAAATAATTGAGGAAGACTGTGAAAAACAATTGTAACTAAATAGTTTCTAGCTTTCATACTGTTAAATCCAAAGAAGAAAGGTCATTTTTTCAAAACAACCTCACTGGTGACTTTCATGTCCTTACTCTAATTTCAGGCATTTAATAAGTAGAAATCTGAGATTTTGAAGAGAATATAAAATACATACATATGTCGGTAATATAACAGACAGGCAAGGTATTATATATAAAATGTTGGATTTCAAAACCTTCACCAAATATAACATTAAATGATGAGGTAACAATTATATTGTATATTAATTTTTTTCAAGAAACCTCTTTTCTAAATTTAATAATTTGATTTTTCAGGTTACTATAATCATCTTTAATAAATGAAGTATACCATTAAACTTTGTGCATGGTGACCTCACTAATAATATCATGCAGCTGGTTATATATGGTACAAAAGCAGTTAGAGATTCTCAAAGAACACATGGTTCAGTGATTGTAGTTTGCTTAAAATTTATTTTGTTGAAATACCCAGTGCATGAAAGTCAAGTCTTAGTATTTAAGATACTTGATGCAAAACATGTTAATGCCCCTAATTTATGTATATATATTTCAATAAAGATAAATGGATTGGCTTACTAAATATAAGGTAAAGCATTTGGCCCCTTGGTTATAATTTTTTCATATAAATAATATTTTCCACTAATGTCAGTACTCAGAGAAGACAATGGACAAGTGAAATTTGGGCAAAATGTCATCAGACCTGGCATACTGGGCCAAATAAATAGTAGATCTGGCATACTACGTCATGATGTTTGACAGGTAGATGATTATCACAAAAGAACATTTGATCCTGCATAGTAGTATATAAAATGTTGTAGTCTATAGATTAAAATGTGTTTCCTAATACAGAATTATTTGGGGCAGACTTTGGGGTAAAATGCCAAACAGATGAACAAGTGACTTAGAGAAGTAAATGGTTTCAATAAGGAGAGAAATGTGGTATAAGCGGATAATAAGACATTCCAAGTCTAAAACTTTAGGGAGGAGAAGGAGGAAAATCAGAGTCGCCTGTTATACCAAGTGCCCTATTAAAGGGGAAGGCTCGGAAGAAACACCTACCACTGAGAGAGATGAGGGACTTAATGCCCAAGAAGAAATGGCTTTCCCTTGAGTCAAGAAGTGGCAATGAGTTTTAGAGGTTCACAAGAGAGTCAAAAACAGTGATGACTTCATGATGTCCTATCTCAAGTGCCTATGGGGCCAACCAAACATATGTCTTCAAACAAAAATGGAACTCCTCACTAAACAAGCAACAAATGACAACAAAACAATATGACTTCATGTCAACATCTACCTAAAGTAGCTTAAATCCATGGGTTTTAAAAATCATGGGTTAAAAATATGGAAAAATAAAGCAAAGAAATGAAGCCAAAACATAGAAATAGGTTTGTAACACAAAGACATACAGTCCTGTGTGGTTGCCAGAAGCCATTCCTAAAATAAGACATTACTTTCTTCAGTATCAACAGGGAAGAAGGAATGGCTAAGCGTGAGATTCACTGCTGAGTGATAACAAAGGCTGTTTTAGGTATGTGATAGGACTTTGCATTGCAGCCATATATGTGGTTTTACATGTGGAACTGTTTGACAGACCATCGAGTGTAAATCTATTAGACCTTTGTTTTAATGTTTATAATTTCATCAAGATAAAAGCAGTTTCGCTATCATTACTGACTTTGTTTCATCACATCTTTTCAATTTTCAAAGAGGAAACCATTAACAACTTTTGCAATTACATTTTATTATTTATTTTCCTATATAAATTATTCTTCATAATTATCATATAAGTATAAGTAATTCAATCCTGAGTAAAGTTTTGGATGTGAAGTGCACATCAGGGCATTGCATAATATATACTACCAGTATATATTACATGTATAAAGTATATATTACATGTATACAGTATATATTATATGTATGCGCACACATGCACATGTGTGTGTGTGTGTGTGTGTGTGTGTGTACACATGCTCATATTATATAGGGCAGGGTATGGATGCTGGATAGAACTAAAGACTTAAATTTAAAATGGTTCTCTTTAGTATATAGTTTTATATCCAGCTGACTATGGTGCTTTTAAAAGCCCAAATGAGTTTCTAGAACAATTTTGGACATTTAACATTTATAAATAATAAAATTTTTTCTCAGTTTTACTTTTTAAAATATAAACACTTTCTACAGTTTGCCTATCTCTACATTATTAACACTAAAAGCTGATGTCATTGCATTTTCTTCTCTTTTACCAGTCCGTGACAGCTGAATTATTGCTGCTGCTTAGATCCCTAAAGTGTTCTTCTTGGTGTGACTTTCGAGACACTCTGATGTACCGAATCAAAGGAAAGTAATAATTGAGAAGAAATGTGTGGAACCAGTTAAGTTGAATATCGTCAAAAGAGTTGTCAGGTCTTTATTTTCATTTTCTTTTTTTTTTTTCCCCTATTGGATATTTTATTTATTTACATTTAAAATGTTATCCCCTTTCCTGGTTTCCCCCCTCCAGAAACCCCCTATCCCATTACCCCTCCCCCTGCTTCTATGAGGGTGTGCCCCCACCCACCCACCAACTTCTGCCTCCCCACCCTCGCATTCCCCTACACTAGAGCATCAAGTCTTCACAGGACCAAGGACCTTTTCTCCTATTAATGCCCAACAAGGCCATCCTCTGCTACATATGCTGCTGGAGCCATGGGTCCCTCCATGTGTACTCCTTGGTTGGTGGTTTAGATCCTGGGATCTCTGGTGGGTTAATATTGTTGTTCTTCCTATGGGGTTGCAAACTCTTTCAGCTCCTTCAGTCCTTTCTCTAACTCCTCCATTGGGGACCCCATGATCAGTCCAATGGTTAGCTGCAAATGTCCGCCTCTGTATATGCCAGAATCTGGCAGAGCCTCTCAGGAGACAGCTCTATCAGGCTCCTGCCAGCATGCACTTCTTGCAATCCACAATAACGTCTGCATTTGGTAACTATATATGGGATGTATCCCCAGGTAGGGCAGTCTCTGGATGGCCTTTCTTTCAGTCTCTGCTCCACACTTTGACTCCGTATTTGCTCCCATGAGTATTTTGTTCCCCCTTCTAAGAAGGACCAAAGCACCCACACTTTGGTCTTCCTTCTTCTTGAGCTTTATGTGGTGAATTGTACCTTGGGTATTCCGAAGTTTTGGGCTAATATCCACTTATCAGTGAGTGTATACCATGTGTGTTCTTTTGTGATTGGGTTACCTCACTCAGGATGATATTTTCTAGTCTTTATTTTCAAGTTTTTATTTTAATGCTTATCAACACACATAAAATTAGAAGAACTAGTCTGCTGGCTCAATAAAGGTATATAAGCTTGAGGACCTGAGTTTAATCCCTGGATCCCACAAAGTGGCAAGCAAGAATAGAAGAGTTGTCTCTGACCTCAGCATGTACGTGGCGGCACGCATAGCACTCAAACACACACACACACTCCTCTCTCTCTCTCTCTTTCTATCTCTGTCTCTCTCTCTCTCTCTCTCTCTCACACACACACACACATATACACACACACACACAATACAAACTCACAATACACTCATACACACACACTCACAAAGGCACACACACTCACACACACACACCCTCATACATATATACATACATACATACATACATACATACATACACTCAAATATACACTCACATAAATAATAAAGTCTTTAATTTTAAAAATAAGATTAAGAATAGGATTAATCAAAGAATTAATTTGAATGTGCCATCTATTGCTCAGTGTCACCAAATAAGCATGGCATTTGCATTCCTGATTCAATGACTTGATTGGCATTGTCATTGTAACTCTGCTGGAAGCCATGTATCAGACTCAACTTTACATGTCAAGTCAACATAAAGTTTGTAAGCAAATTCTGGTATTCTTTATGTCATTGGGTTTACAGGAAAAGAAGACTCTTACAGCCAGCAAGGTTTGTTTCCTACATGTAACCAGTGAGAGAGGTAAGCAGATGTGGTTCCATGGGCTCGAGATCTCAGTGCTTTGGAGACAGAGGTACGAAGATCCTCAGTTCAAAGTTAGCCTGATTTTACTTCATATATCTTACTGTAACAGTAAAAAGTAACAAGATTGTACTGTGAACAAGAACAAAAAAGTGAAACTTCAAGACGGTCCTTATGTCATGAGGACTTTGACCACGTGAATGGACGATAATACTCAAGGCAACTACTGACAGGATGTCTCTCCTGAAGAGAAGACAGTGTTTATTCTTATTGAAGGGTGAAAGTCCAAGGCACATCTTAGAAGTAACCAGTGCCTTACCAGACATCAAATATCTGAATAACTTGACCTTTGATTTCCAAGCCTCCAAGACTTCAGAAACAATAAATTTCTGCCTTTTTAATGTTATAGAGTCTGGATTTTTGCTTATAGCAGCAATAATGGACAAAAACAATTTAGGAAACTTTCATTAAAATACCCTCTATTGCTGTTGTTATTGCTATTATATGTTTTTTCCTTAGAGAGACAAGGTTTCACTCTATACCTCAGGGTGGCCTTGAATTCCCTATGTAGACCTGGTAAGCCACTAAATTCCCAATTCTCCTGCCTTGGTCTCCTTATTGTTAGGATTATAGCTATACACCACCATGCCTGACTGCCATGCTCTCTAAAAGTTTTTCTGAGAAGCTATATTCTATGGATAGTTTTAAATACCCAAGAGATCATTAAACTATTGGAAATTAATACATATTGTACAAGTAAAGAGTTTATTTTCAATCTATACTAGCCTTTCATTTTACTGCATGTGGCAAAACTGTTTTAAAATAAAAATTTTCACCTAAGGGAAATAGGATACGTGGGTATATCTGTAATTTTGGTATTGAAATAGTCAATTTTTTCTTTCAGCACAGTAATTAATATCCATATCCACAGGGATTTTGGTTGTAGACAACACCTTATAGAAAAGTAAATAACCACTAAATCCATATAGCACTAATAACAAACATAATAGTATCTATGTTAAAACTGAGTCCATGATGAAAAATACATTCTGATAAGTTGGTCAGTGACTGTTTAGCATCTAGACTGGATCTTTCTCTTCCTTAGGAGTTGTCTCACCAGGAGGGAGGTATACCTGATAAATTAAACACAGCAGAGCTAGCTCCTTCCCCCCTTTCCTCTTCTCATAGGAACAGTTTTCAGATCACCCATTGCACACTGTTAGCATGCTTTAGCAGACCTCTGTAACTGGGAACTGTAACTTTTCTGTGTACTCTGATGTTAACAAGGAAGCAATAGGTTATGAATGCAATCAATACAAATGAAAACAAATGTGCTTTCTGAAGAAAATAACATCTACAAATTAAGGGATTAAAAACAGAAAATATTATTCAGGAAATCATGAGCGTGTGTTCAGTCTTAGGAAAGAAGGGCTGAAGTACAGGAGCAGATGGCTTTTTCTGGCTCACACATTTGAAGAGGCCATGAGTACAGGACACTTGCTTTTCTCCGTCATGGCACTATATTCTTGAAGACTCTTACAAATGACTTGTGAGACAAGAAAAGCCTATTGCTGAATAAAGCATAGGACCACCCCTCATTTAACAAAATAGAACAAAGGCCATCCAGTCCTACAGAAAGTGTCATGAGTTTTTCCCCTAGTTAAGTTTTCTATCTGTTGTAAAATACAGAAGAAACATCTAATCAGGATACAGGCCCTGTTTATGCACAGAAAGGGGGCTTTGAGTTCTCCTGCCTGATAGCAGCCAAAAAGGAAGGCCATATGCACATGAGCACAATTGCTGATTGCTATCTGTAACTTGAAGACGGTATTTAATTTCAGTTAGTTTTCACTTACTTGTTTGCAAAATGAAGTCATAACAATAACCATTGTGGTAACACATACATGGTTTTCATAATTGCATTAGGAAGCTCACAGGATTGCCAATGCAAGAGAAAGACTATGAGACTGATAAGTTATATAATCAGCCAAATTGCTGGTAGGATTTGGTACCACCAAGTGCAAAGTTAGGTTCTATGAATCAGCTGAGACCAATACCCAATCTCAGCTAATCTTATCCAATTTGATAGAACCTAAAGGTTTGAAGTTCTTAACTCAGAAAAAAGAGAGCTTGGGAGAAAATAAAGATCCTCAGCTAAGTGGGAACAAAAGAACAAATACATGAGGACATGGAATAGCTAGAATAAACTACTTTTCAATTTTGGCTATGTCGATTTTATTAAGCACACATGGGCATTCAGAGACTCTTGCTGGTGGTGCATCTGTACTATGCAAAAGAAAAGAAATCTTTCCCATTGCATGGGATGGAGTCTTAACTTAAACACCCAGCTAGCATCATTACAAGGCTATTGTCCCCAAGGACTTGTCTATCAATATGACATCAGGACAATGGATTTTCTTTGCAGCCTCCTGAATCATCACCTTCGGACAGTCTGACACTTATTAACACTGTCACAGCTGCTGCATAGGAGGAAGGATCGAAACTCACACTTCTCAATTTTATTCCTCATTATAGGCTTCCCATAAACATTGGAAGGAACATGTTAGCTGCTATTGGAATACTGGCTTTACCTGTGCATTTTATTTAGTTTTCTACTTGACCTTCAAATACCAAGAAAATAATGCTACCTTTCCAAGTGCTTCTCAAGAACACTGAAGTAACAATAAAGATTTCTAAACTCCTTTTAGACCGACTGATGCAAAAAGACTGGACAAGAAAATGACATGGCAAAACTAAGCACATCATTTTAAGAAATGCTGATTTTCCTTTAAATCCAAATAAAGCAAATTCTGCATATTGAATAACAACACTGCACCTTGTCTCTAACTCCTGTGCAGCTTTGAAGACAGTCAAAGATAAATACTCCCAGTTGCCACAGTGCAGAAAAGACATGAACATAGTAAGAGTGAAACAGCAGGAGGCAACAGGCTGCAACCTAACACAGCAACATTTTCACTTCATGATTTAAGACAATGGTTCTTATCCTTTCTAATTCTGCGACCCTTTAACACAGTTCCTCATGTTGACGTAGACCCCCAACCATAAAATTATTTTCGTTGCTACTTCATAACTGTAATTTTGTTATTGTTATATACTGTAATGTAAATATCTATGTTTTCTGATGGTCTTAGGCAACCCGTGTGAAAGAGTCATTCGACCTCCCAAAAGATTGTGACTCACAGGTAGAGAACCGCTGGTTTAAGAGCTTATGACTTCAATACAGTTTTCCTCTTTTCCTAAAGGTTGTTTTTATAATAAAAATGAAAATAGAAGTAGTTTATATCATAATTTACTAACTCTACACATATCTAACATATGTAAAAGTGTTATGCTGTATGTCCCTCTACTCTTCTAATCCAAGAAAAGGTAAAATAGAGCTAAAAGCATTTGTGTCATACAGGTTTAAGTCTAAAGAAATCTTGCCTGCATGAAAAGGCAAGCCTTCAATTTTTACATGAGGGAAACTCAGACCCATACTGTATGCACTAATAAACTGGATTACTTACTATGAAATATAATGGTATTCTTCTGACTACATTGCTAGAATCTAATAGCACAGATGGAAAATGGAACCACTTCCCAGTGACATGGAAGCCTACAAAGGTAGTGAGGACACTCTACTTGATCTCATTTGGAATTTTGTGCTTTACATAAAATGGCTTTTTGATATTTTTCATTACTTTGTAGACATTTTACCATGAGCCAGGGTGAGGTAGAATATAATGTTGGTAGCCCTTGCTATTTGGCCCTGAAAGGAAGTGGCCTGTCTTTCAGAAAAGAGAACTGTAACTTTCTGTTTCTCTACATTTTGAGAAAGTTACTTATGTGAAAGATTTTTTTTTTTGGAAACACAAAGTTAATCATATTTTTCAATGTATCTAAAGGATATAGTTATTTCATAGTTTTGAAATGTGTGTATTACACACACATACACACACACACACACACACACACACACACACACACACACTGAATATGGTACATGCCCATATAAAGATTTGCCTAGAAAATTCTAAGTTAAGAGATTCATTAAAATAAAAATTCTGGGCTAAAGAATACATTGAAAAACTTAGAGGAGAAATATTCTAATGACTCTGGAGGGTAGAGAGTAGAAATGAAGAAAATCCCATCTCTGGCTCGCTCTTCTAAGTAAATTGAGATTTACCTGATCATATGCAAGGAGTTTCTGGTGGAGACAGCATCCTTTCCCTTTATTTATTTATTTATTTATTTATTTATTTATTTATTTATTTTTCATACTTTATTTACATTTCAAATGTTTCCCCCTTTCCAGATCTCCCCTTTGGAACCTCCCTATCCTCCCCCCTCCCCCTGCCACTATGGGGGTATTCTCCCACCCACCCACCCATCCACTCTCCTCTTCCCTCCTTGGCATTCTCCTATACTGGGAGATCTAACACCCTCAGACCCAAGGGCCTCTCCTCCCCCTGATGGATAACAAGACTCTCCTCTGCCATATATGTGGCCAGCACCATGGGTCCCTCCATGTGTATTCATTGGTTGGTGATCTAATCTCCAGGAGTATCAAGGGGTCGGCCAGTTGACACTGTTGCTCCCTCCCTGGGGCTGCAAACTACCTCAGCTCCTTCAGTCCCTTCTCCAAGTCCTCCATCTGGGACCTCACACTCAGCCCTACTGTTGCTGTGAAGTGACTCTTGGGTATTTCGAACTTTTGGGCTAATAACCACTTAACAGTGAGTACATACCATGTTCATTCTTTTGTGACTGCATTACCTCACTCAGGATGATATTTTCAAGTTCCATCCATTTGCCTGCAAATTTCATGAAGTCATTGTTTTTAATAGCTGAGTAGTATTCCATTGTGTAAATGTACCACATTTTCTGTATCCATTCCTCTGTGGAGGGACATCTGGGTTGTTTCCAGCTTCTGGCTATTTATTATAAATATGGCTGCTATGAACATAGTGGAGCATGTGGCTTTATTACATGTTTGAACATCTTCTGGGTGTATGCCCAGGAGTGGAATAGCTGGGTCCTTAGGTAGTATTATGATTTCCTTTAACCATATTGAAACTTGAAAAGAATAGTTTATTCTAATGTAAGTGCAAAGAGTAAAACATGTAAAATAATATTATTTTCTGTTCATAGTAAGTTTCTGAAGGGACACACTTAAACTCTTTAGATTGGTCTTTCAATTTAGATTTTGCTGGATCATTACAAAATATTTTTGCTTTATATGTTGATATTTTAATGACACTGTGCACAAAGGATACTTAAATTCTCCATAAGGCCTAAACTTTAATGTTCAGAATTAAGAAATATAGCATCCCATTATTTCTTACTTCAGATTCAAGTATTGTGCTGTGTTCCTGACACTGAAAATATTGTTGTGCTGATATCATTATATAAATTTTGTATTTTACTACTGACACTCTAAATTATAGCTACCCCAAATGCTTACAGTTTTCAAATGTGTCATGTTTTAGTATGCCTCTGGGATGTTATCTACAATGACCCCCCTCTCACTTCCATTGCTAAGATAACATCTATTAGTCCTTTTCATATCATCTAGATGTAGGGAATATGATAGTTTTCTGAAACCAAAACACTTCTCACATATGCTGTTGATTGAATATTTGGTGATGAATCTTTTGACTAACAAGGGACCCCATGGAGCATTGATGAATGCTTCTTCTTCTTCTTACATTTTGTATATGACATTCCTCTGAGTATGTAGTATTTATTTGCTTTGAGTAATTGGCCATACTTTCAACCACTCAATTTTGTAAAATTCAGTGAGACTGGGTGGAAGGCAATTCATAACCCTAAAACTGATACATAGTATATGCTACAGGAAAATAAGCATTCAAGTAGCCCTGATTATTTCTGGTGGAATCACAAATTTGTTTCTTGGAACTCAGTTAAAATGTTATTTATTTATAAAATAAAAATTAAAACACTACTAAAAATAGACAATTATGAAAACATTAACTCTGAAACAATTTAATGAACTAATTTAATTTATAATATATTATCTCATTTTTTTTTTATTTTGGGAGTTATAACATAATTGCAATACCTTCTTTGTTCCCTTTTTTTCTTTCAAAACCTTCCTGTAATCCGTTTCTTGCTCTCCTTCAAGTTCATGACATATTTTTTATTAATTGTTATAACATGCATGTATGTACAGGTATATACATATACACATGGTATGCACTCACTGATAAGTGGATATTAGCCCAAAAGCTCTCGGAATACCCAGGATACAATTCACAGACCACATGAAGCTCAAGAAGAAGGAAGACCCAAGTGTAGGTGCTTCAATCCTTCTTAGCAGGGGTAACAAAATATTCAAGGGAGGAAATATGGAGACAAAGTGTGGAGCAGAGACTGAAGAAAAGGCCATCCAGAGACTGCCCACCTGGAGAATCCATCCATATACAGCCACCAAAGCAGACACTATTGTGGATGCCAAGAAGTGCATGCTGACAGGAACTTGATATAGCTGACTCAGGAGAGGCTCCGTCAGAGCTTGACAAACACAGAGATGGATGCTTGCAGCCAACTATTGGACTGAGCATAGGATCCCCAATGGAAGAGTTAGAGAAAGGACTGAAGGAGCTGAAGGGGCTTGCAACTCCATAGGAAAAATAACAATATCAGTCAATCCTAGAGCTCTTAGGGACTAAACCACCAACCAAGGACTACACATGGAGGGACCTATGGCTCCAGCAGCATATGTAGCAGAGGATAGCCTTGTCGGGCATCAATGGGAGAAGAGGCCTTTGGTCCTGTGAAGGCTCAATCGCCCAGTGTAGGGGAATGCAAGGGCAGGAAGGTAGGAGTGGGTGGGTGGGAGAATACCCTCATAGAAGCAGGGGGTGGGAGGACAGGATAGGGGGTTTCCAGGGGATGGGAAAGGGGATAACATTTGAAATGTAAATAAAGAAAATATCCAATTTTTTTTTTTAAAAATTGGGCCACCTCCCCCCCCAAAAAATCTGAACATTTGCAAATGGAAATACTTTCTTTGCTAATAGGATTATGTTCTTCTCCCCCCCAACCCCCATGGTCTTAGCAAACATTTGTGTTAGTAAGTATGGAGCAATATTATTCTAATAAGCAATCAAAACGTAACTAGGAAAGTGATGTCCCAATCACTGGAAATAAATCCAGACTAAGATGCTTAATTAGTTAGGATTATAACTGTGGATCCACTAAGTGAAGATTAGGCCCTTGCCTCCTGTGCTCCTTCACTCAGGTGCCATCTCTTATCTCATCCTGCAGAAAATGAGGTGGCTGATTTATGCTTCTCTGAATCTAGGTCTCCTAGGAAGTAATTAGCTATAGCTGCCACACCTGTCATCATTAGTGAGAAATTCTGTCGCAGATTAAATCTGTGTAGAAGACAGGGTAGGGGGAGAAGAGACTGTGTGTGTCTAGTGAGTTTGCATCTACTATTTCACAAAGCTGAATCTTAGAAAGGTTCTGTTATTAAAATGTGTAAAGATCCAAGAACTGATCTCCTAATGAACTTTTTGTAGTCTTAAATCCCATCTGTAATTGTGGCAGTGGATGAAATTGTAGAAACCTTCCCCATAGCAGCAATTTTATATCAAATTGGAGGAAAAAGGAAAGTCAATATTTAGCACAAACAAAATCAGTGCTAGCAACTATGCTGATGTTACAGTAACTGTACCAAATGCTTAAAAAGAAGGTACCACTTTCAATTTATATGTAAATTAAACGGTATAAAGTACTACAGTTATGTGACATTACAAAGCCCACTTTCAACTTGTTTACCTGAGATCCCAAAGCCATGTTCCTTGGAATAAAACATAGAGCTTTGGTAGACTCAAACTTGGTTCTGGTGTACTAATAGCAGAACCATGCTTTATCACATGGTTTTACATCACTGATGGTTTTATTTTTGGACTTTAAAGAACAGAGGCCTACTCTCCTACTTATTTCTTATCTTTGGATATTTTCAAATGAGAGATAAAGATTCTACTTTCTGAGTCTAGGGTATTAGACATTTGTGCTGAGATTTAAATTTGGATGCAGTTAATAAGTGAAATAACATAGTAGTCTAGAAAAGCTGGCAGAGTATGCATGAAGAAATGTAATCATTCTACATCATGACAACAGCCATGAATTTTTATCATTGTTCAAACTTCACATGTAGGGGTAACCAATGGTTGGCCTTCTCTGTTTTTCTACCCTTATCCTTTCTGAATATTTTTAGTTTTCCAGCATAGGCTGTTCTGTTTTGTCTTACCATCTCTCTCTCATTATTGCACTCTTTTGAAGCTTTACATATACTTTGAGCATACCAAGATCCTGTCTACTTTCTTAGCTGAATCTCCATGGTCTATAGTTTACTATAGTTCTTTTCTCCTGGTGCACTTAACCTATATCCCTTGACTTCCAACTGAGTTTCTGAAAAAAGTGTTTGTGATCTCTTGTGCTTAAGTTTACTATCCCCATTTTTATAACTGCATACTGAAATTTTCCAGGTTTTAAATTTTAAAATGTATTTATTCTTTTAAAAGTTATAAAAGAGGCACTGAATATTGAACTACAATGTGGATATAGTTCTATATGGCTTGTCCTTCTCGTTTTCTTGGGTGAATCAGGAAATAGTGAGCACTAGTCATTAAGGTATAAGACTTACCACAGGGGTTAAGATTTGAAGGCAATCAGTATCTGACCCTAACTGCTAGAAGCTAATGATCTAATGACAGTGGCAACTGGTGGACTCCCCATGACCCAGTAGATGATCTTCATGTCCATGAACATAAGGGCAGCATTAACTTAAGTCAATGGAATATAAAGAAATAATCAATTGATGGAAAATTATAAAATATGAAGTATAGAAGGGAGATGTGGTTAGGAATCATGTGGGTTGTTGGAACAGGTGTGAGTGATGGATGTGATCAAGATATATCACACATGGATGTATGAACTTCTAAAAGAATAAATTAAAAGAAAAAACATAGATATCTTCAGAATGTAATTATAAGAATGAGGATAGGATGTTTAAGCACAAAAGATTACAAAGTGTGCAAGGAGAAAGAACTATAGTAACCCACAGAACCCCGAGGCAGCAGAGTCTAGATATGCTCACATATATGCAATGTTTCTGAAGACAACAATAATGAGAAAAATGATGAGACAAAACATAACAGCCTATACTGGGAAAACAAAAAGTATTTAAAAGGACATAGCTGAAAAAGTAGAGAAGGCAAACATTGACTACTCCTATGAGTGAGGGATAGGTTATGACAGAAATATAACTCTACCATCAGGATGTAGAAGGATTGAATTTCATTAATAGACTACTCCTGGGTTAGGGAACATAAAACCTTGAAAAAAGAAGAGATATAACTACATCGTGGAATTTATTGTATCAGCCTATTGTGCAAGAGATGAGCATGGCCTCACAAGTGTATGACATGCATGATCAGCAGACTATCGAAAACACGAACTGCCAACCTGCTGCCAGCAAGGCAGATACAGGCATCCACACTTACCATGACTAAATTCTCAAGGCATTTTGACAAGGAATATGTTTTCTAGTTTCTGTAGGATTTCTGAAAAGTATTGATTTGTGAAAAAATGGTCTCCATGAAAATCTCTTCTGCAAAAATAAAACATAAAATTCTATTATTTCACCATAGATATTTTGAGGAGCACCATCCTATATCTAGTTGTTGTTGGTAGCTTCATGGAGAAGGAGAAATACACAGGTGATTCTCAGACATATGATGTGTGGATAGTGAGGAAGTAGAAGACAGGGCAAAGCCTATTTCTTGGTGAAATAGAGTGTTAACTTTGTACCTATAGTTGTCTTTTTACCTTCTTCCAATAGAGGTTTGATTTGCCTTGAAAAACATGACTGACTTTCTTACAGAATTACCCTTCATCATCTAGGACATTGTGACATTGGCTGAATCAATGAATCCATCCTCCCTCCATAGATATTGGTCTATGAAGGGCACAAAACCATTCATGTTCACTAGAACTGGTAAGGCTACATTTGGACAAGTGGGTCTGATACTTGGGACAATCTCAATCTGATACTGCCTGGAGTGGTGAGAACAAAGGCATCTCAAGGAGAACTTCAGTGAGAAGGTCATGCTGATGATGGCAGTTGAGCTCCAAAGAGAACTCTCTTTCAAATGGTGCCTCATTTTCTCACTTATGTAAACAATTCAGGAAGCCCAGGGCCCTCTGCAGCAGCTCCGCTAGATGGAAGAGAATAAACTTACTGAAAGGTATCAGAAGCCTCATTTAGAACACTATTGGCAATATTAAAGTCTTTTACTAATAGTGTGCCTGCAGGAAGGAAGCATGAGGCTTGAATTCAGAAATAAGGTCTAGGGGGCAAAGCCATTAAGAGATGGGAAGTGAGCTAAGCCTTGAGTATGTGTGAGAGCATCCATCGGGAACAGAATAAAGAAGTGCCATACTTGGGAGGATAAACCTAGTCATCAGCAAAAACAACTGGAAAAGAGTCAAAAGAAGGGTAAAAGGAAAACATGAAGAACCCAATGAATTCTCTGTATCATGAAAACAGAAGTTATTTGCAATTGAAAAGAGATGAACACCCTCATTGGTTATCAAATATAGAGTGATCAGCCTTGCAACTGTAAACACAAAACAAAACCAGACTCAGCAGATTGTATTTATAGCACATAAGAATAACAAGGAAAGAAAAGGAGAATATCAACTTGAGGGGGTGTGGCTTAGGGAAGATAAAGGGTAGCAGGGAGGGGCTAGAGTAAACAAAAGGAGATGGAAGGTGATAGAATTCTATTTTAATTTCAATCATTTTTAAAAAGATTAAAAACTGTTAAAAAAAAAAAACTTTAAAATTGTATACTGTATACCAGGAAACAAAGTGGCATAGAACAATCAACACTAAACAAAGCCATTGTGTTGTTAAAAGTTAACAATGAAGTCTCAGGTAGGTGTCCCTAAAGAAAATGTGAGGCACGGTCAACGGAGGTTGGAGGTGGGGGTGGGGGTGGGGGGACTGGAAAGTTAGGTTTTTTCCCCCAAGGAACAAGAGAAAGACTGCTTATTAGAGACTAACGTTCTGAGGGGGAGAAAGATTCAGAAAGACAGGTGTCAGGCAGATATTCTGAAATAGAATTTAGCATTCACTGGGTCTCTTTTAGGAAAGTTTTTTGAGGGGAAAGAAAAATCAATCAAAGCCTCAGACACAGGGGAGAAATGGTTCTGAAGGGCGCTGAACAAGAGTCGCTGCAATATGAAATTGAGATTAAGTCATTTAGCAATTATGCTTTCAAAACTAAATGTAGTTTAGTGAATCCTGACAAGACAAAGAAAAGTGAGCAGAGAAAAGAGGGCTGTTGAGATACTTCATGCTGACTGTTCCTCATTTGTATGCACACACCCTGGAGAGAGGCTGGCCAGAAGCTGAGATCTCTGTGTTGCCTCTGCTCACCCTCCTGAGACCTTCCTCGAGCTAATATCCTTCAGACAAAGAGACACATATCTGGAAGTTCGTAATGCAATTCACTCTGATTTTTTTTTTTTTTCATCTGAGAATTCAAGTCAAGTGCTTTTATTTTAAAATAACATGTCTACTAGAATTTATTCTATAAAGCTAGTTCTGTCCATCTGTCCACTCAACCTAAGCATCGCTTTCCTAGT
>JADRCH010000143.1:344671-438657 GCA_019843965.1 Rhynchomys soricoides | reverse complement strand
CTTTACTGCCTAAATCTTAATCATTATCATGCATCGTATTCTGGCACATCATTATTATTTTTTAGAAAATATAACCCAGGGTTGACTTACGAATGTAATGGCTGACTTGCCCATTCATAGCACTTTATTTTCTGTGCTTTGTGTTGGCTTTTAGTCGAGGCTCTACCCCACAGTTACCTGGCAGCAGCCAGATGTCCCTGAATAACGATGAAAGGGGCTGCTTGCCCCCCTCCTCTCTCTCTCTCTTGCTCTTGCTCCTGCTTCTTACCATCTCTCTCCCCATTCCCCTCCCCCCCTCTCTCCATGTGATCCTGGCTGACCTCTACTTCTCTACCCCTCCCCACACACCTTTCTCTGTCTCTATTACCCCCTCAACTCCCCTTCCTATGTCCTGAATAAACTCTATTCTATACTATACCGGTGGCTGGTCCCTTAGGGGAAGGGAAGCCTCAGCATGGGCCCGCAGAGGCACCCCCATCCCCCACACCTATACCAAATATATTTCCTTGCTCCTTTACTTTTATAAAACACAACACTTTTATAAAACACAACACTTTAAACACTGTTTCGCAGACTACGGCTGCAGAGCATACATTGGGTCTTTCTGTCATCAATGGTTCCATTTTCTCTGTTTCGATATCTCAACTGGGCAAAGAGGGATATCTGATACTATCCAGTGCACACAAGGTCTGACATGGAGACCACTTTTACTTTTTCAGTTTGATACTAAACTTTCAGGAGAAAATTCACTTAGTTACTACAAAAAGAAAAAAAAAATCAGGTGGAGATAAACAGTTTCCTGGAAACTGAAGAAAAAAATGGAACACACAGTTTCTTTTTAAATGTAAAATAGATACAAAGCTGTTTGGGAGACAAAGTTTCCCATCGTTTATGCCATTGAAAAAGACAGAAAACATAGCTTCAGTATGATTTAAAATACACGCATTTATCTGCATAATGTCTAAGAGATAAAAGATAATTTTCTTAAAATGTCTGTAGAAAGTCTTCAGAGGACCTTGAACTGGGACTGTGGCTTGTCTGCTAATGAGCAACACTGTGCCTGGATGAGCTGTCCACTGCCTCATCTCATGCCTTGGAAGGAGAACAAGGAGAGAAGCTGGAGACCACTTGCTCCCTACTGTCTTCCTAATCAGTGCAGCTGTCTCACAGTGTTTATGAAAGGGGTGAAGGTCACAGACAAGTGTAGCTATCACTCAAGTCCTTCACACAGGTGAAATAGCACATGTATAACATGCATGCATCCATTTAGAGTACCTAGATCCTAACACACTAACCCTTGTACTGTTCGGGGAACAGTTATAAGGAAAATAATCTATATTAGTACAGTCTTCCTCCAAATTCTTTCCTTCCTCTGTTGACTGAATCCAAAGATGCAGGGTCATGGGTATTGAAGTAGAGGGCAGGTAAAATGACACCATAGAATCCAGTAAGGATGCTGGTTCTATGATCAATTTATACCATTGTTTAACTCATGTATTTCCTAACATGATTTTACCTTCAGTGATAACTCCTTTATCCTCACTTCTCATTTCTCCTGGATCTTTCTTTCAAAGAAATGTTCTTCTGCCTAGGTTTTTGATGCAGCATGTGCTGATTTTAGCCACTCATCAAAGCCACTCCTGAAGCAGTCTTGATAAAAGCTTTGAATGTCTTTGAACTTTCTCAAATATTTCTCAGTTTTATTTTCTGCTCATTCTCTTGAATTCACATCTCAAGCTTCTGAATTCTATTGCTTGACTCTTTAAGGATCAGATGAATTTGTGCTATTTTCAAAAATATTATTTGTCCTTGAACAGGTTTTCTTGTTCTTTCACAAAATGATAGAAAACCTTCATACAATTCCTCTAATGACTAGGTACTTTTATAGAATTCTGTAGGACCATAAGTCACAGAGAGATATTGTTAGTACATATACTGAGTAAAACCAGAGTAAGGGGAAGAAAATAAAGACTATGGATTGCAGCCTCCGGGCTAGAGAGGCAAATGATTGGCTACATCCCACTTAGTCTACAGAGTCATTCATGACTGGATAGTCTTAAATGATATCCCCCAAAGCATTAGCTAACAGTTAAGTCAGGGTAACAAATGTGACAGCCTGAAAAGGCAGACATGAATACAGTATTCTATTTTGTTTTGGGACAATATAATCACTCAGCTAAATAGGTTAATCTTTCTGATGCTACGATAATATAATAAATGGAAAGACAAATGGATACTGGAAAGTGTTAGGTTTCAAAAGCAGGACAAATGGCTGAGGTACATATGTAATATATCAAAGGGGACCTGGCCACCAGGTTCTCTCTGCCTTGTACAATCTCTACCTATTACAGGGCCCTCCCGGCTGGCACACCCAGCCTCCTACCCTGAACTCTCCAGCCCAGTGGGCTAGATTGTCCTTCCCTACGTAATCCAACCATTTTGGTTGCCTACTCTTGTACCTTTGGGCCTACTGGCTGCTGTACCTGGTCCCCCTCTCTCCTCTCTTGCTTCCCCTCCTTCTCTCCCCACATGGTACAGCTCAGTCATGTCAACTCTAAACTCTCCCAGATGTCTGTGTTTCTGGCTGTGCTCTCCCACATATTTACAAAAAAACCCTTCTCCTCTACCACACCTAGGAACAGTCACCCTCTATTCCTTTCCTTTCCTTCCTGTTTTTTATTCCTTCAGAGAGGAAACTCAGTTTTACGTCCAACTTTATATTATTTTCCTATGTTAACTTAGGAAAATTACTTAAATTCTCTAAGCTTCAAATAACGTTATCAAGAAAATGGCAGAACTAGAGTAACTAACACAACACCTTTGGATATGTAACATGTGTATTATCTTTAACCAAATCAAATAAAGCAATGCCACAGTGAACTGTTGCAGTGAATAATTGATATAAAAATGCGTCATTTCTGCCTCAGTTTCTAGTAGCTTTGGGACACTTAGAGAATTTTCAGAGGTGAAAGTAATAGCATATAGTAATTAAGCTTTAAAATTAAGTTCACTAATGATTTCAGCACTGTGGAAAAACTTGGTGAGGAACTAAATAGCCTCTTTAAAAGAGATGAATTTTCAGAAATTCAACTGGTTGTAGAACTTGACTGAAGAACTGAGAAGATATGTGATCTACTGCTATTTCTCTTTCTGAATTTACATTTTCATCTTATAAGTACACAGAGGCCACATAATAAATAACAAACAATAATAAACAAAGTATATTATGATTTGCCTATTTATTTTCGCAATATTTAGTAATTTAAACACTGTAGATTCCCACTAAAAGAGAGAATGAGAAAATGGCATCATGGAGATTTCTGTATTCCTTTTAAATATGTAATAGTGGTGCTATGTTCCACAAAGACATTATATACAGCTAAGAAACAGAATTGCCTAGAATGTTTACAGAATATAAAATTTACCATTGGATGAACTGAGCTAACATTTAATTTACATAATCGTCTGTCCATCTCCAAATACTTGAAATGAACATATTGTATGTACTAGCATCACTGAAGAACAAGTCTAAGATTCCAGATAACTGTTTCAGAAGGCTTTGTAGAGAGCTGACTTTTATTATCTTAATAAAAAGTATAGTTGAATAAGTGAAATGAATTATAAAAAGTACTTCTGAGCTTTGCACTCCAATTTTTATGGAGAATTTTTTTTACATTCTCCTTGTACCACAAATAAGAAACTAGGCAAATTGTTATATTTATGGGTATTGTAAAAGTACACTAAAATGTCTTAAAAATTTAAAATTCTATACCATTTTATGTGTGGTCAGGAATGTATTACATGTTTCAGAAATTTATTAAAGAAATGTAACTTTTCTGTTGCTTTTAGAGGACTCAAAGTGTTGAATCATATTATATATATATATATGATAGATATATAGATATAGAATTATACATTCATTATCCACAAATATTTGAATCCTATAACAAACTATGGAGATTTATGTAATTGGGAACCTCTTCAACAAATGAAAATGAAAAAATATACAGAAAAATTATGGCAATTTGATTTGAGTTAACAAAGTGAAAATTCAACCATAATAGTTTGTAAAGTAACTGTTTCAATCACTGAAACAGGATACATTAAGCAAAACTACCAAATGTTAATAGCAGTCCAATAGGAGTTTGGGGTCAATGTCTTGTTCTTGTGGGGTGCAAAGGAATCCCCTCTTTACCTAGGTTTTAATTTTTTCTATTCTAAATTCTATTGAACAGATTTGCTTGAAAGTTTCAAACAACAGGAGCAAAGATATGATGTTTTTAAGCAAATAGCAAACTTAAAGCTCTACCATCTCATTGATATATCTAATCTTCTCTCCTCCCCCCTCCATGTTTTAACCCATTTAGTGTGTGAGTGTGTGTGTGTGTGTGTGTGTACAGAATTGACTTGGTTTTGTTTTCTGCTCATTTACTTTTGTATTTGAAGCCAAATAAGACTTTATAGATCATAAATATTTTGAGATCTGATTTCAAAAAGGAAAGGTTAGCTAGAAGTCACCCAGCTCACCAAGTCAGCAATCCTCTAGGTACACTTAGAGGGGAACAGCACACATTTCTTTTTTTTTTTTTTTTTTTTTTTCTTGTAGGAAAAGCTAACATCACTAGAAAACACTGGCACCTGATGTAATCTCCTTGTTAAATCTTTGACATGTGATTTTCACAGTGTTTCTCATCACCTATGTAGTTCTCATGCAGAATTCTTTATTCTTTTTCTGACAATTATCTTTCATCAGAAAACCCACAAGTTTTAAGGTCAAAGTCTGTGTTTCTGTTTGGATTTGTTCATTTTCAGAGCCTGCAACAAAAGAATGCCTAAAACACCAAACAACCTGGCAATGTCCTGAGAATCCATTGCTTCATATATGACATTACATTCTATTAAATAATACTTGAATTATACATATAATTTGCACATGTTCTATACATAGGTATCTAATTTCCGGGAATGAGTGTAAGGCTTTGAATACCTTATGCGAGTGTCCACTACTGAACTACAAGTCCAGTCCTTTTACCATAGTATAAATCTAACATTTCACCGAAGGATCAAGAGGTCAACCTTCTAGAGGAGTGATACATTTTAAAATAAAATATCTAATAAATGTTCTGTATGAAACAGTTGTCAAGTCTTCATCTAGAAAACCACTCTTACATGAATAGAATAATAAACTGATTAAAATAAAAAATCTGTCAGTATTTCACCTTCATAGAAAAGACATCTTAGCATTCCTGTCAGAAATGGGAGGGCATGCTTCCTTATGGGTGTTATCTTTGAAAGTTTTTGTTTGAATGTTCTAATTATGGGGAGGGGGTGAATATAAAATCCATCTTTAGATTCTGTCTGTTGGTATCAAGAACCAGCGTGGCAGATCGACTCCAAACCCTAAGACATCACACATAGGCTACAGAGACCCGAACATCTGTGGCCATGGCAACCACCATACATTCTGAGAATCCACTTGGCTCACCTCCCACATTTACCTGCGAGCAGCTATGTCACTATGCAAATAAAGGGTAGACCCCTCTGACCTCTCTGTTCTTGCACTCACCCTTTGCTACCACTTTGCCTACTTCCCACACAATAAACCTCTGCCACGTGGAACTGTTTTGGTCTGATGTGGTCTGTCTGGATTCTAACCCAACATTGGTGCCAAAACCCAGGAATCTCTACCCAGGAGAGCTGCAGAGTCTAGACGGCCACCGCTGCTGCCAGTTGGCTTGACCATGGATTGACTGTAACCATGCACCAAATGGACTGTGGCCACTGCTGCCTGCCACCACTGCAGCGCTACATGGACTGCATCTGCTGCCATCTGGCACCACCGCCCCACAGCGTGGATTTCCACCGCTGCTGCAGACCACCGCCACCGGCTGTTGCGAGGCTCACAGACTTCTACCATGTGAGCTGTGCCTCGCCTGCCCACCTTGTGGAGCTAGCCTCTGCCACGTGGGGTATGCAGTCTGATGGGTCCACACCAGCCATACAGTTTCACGTTTCCTGCTACCAGACCCCCCAAAACCCTCGAACATACATCAGCACATTGGTAAACTGTTTTTCCAGTCGGCGGGAGGGACCCTAAATGCCCAGATGTGGCTGGACTAGACGTTTGTTGGGCTAAGGAGTTGGCATTTCATTGCCCCGGTCCTTATGACCAGCCTCCTAGCTAGCCTACAAGATAGAACTTAGACCCTTGGGTGACTTCCCTACTTGAAAGTAGTTCATAACCTCCACCCCCAAGCTCTTGCACAAATTCCTAGATCAAGGTTGAATCCCTTTCTGGTGAGTCGGGGACTTCCCTGAACCCCTGGATATTCACATGACAACCTGAACATCTAGCCTGGCTATAGGATTGTAACCTGTTACTGAACTCTTCTCCAGAGGACACTACGAATAGTGCAGTAACATTCCCATCACCCAATGGGTGCTAAATTGTCTTCCAACTATCCCCAGGCATCCCACTGGGATGTCTCCTGGAAAATCTTAAATTTCTGAAGTTAAAGCTCAATTTGAGGGCATCAAAACTATACAATAAGGTCTGGATTCAGTATCCACTAGACAAGGTCTCCAAATGGCCACATAATGGCACACTAGACCCAATTATTTTAATGGATCTTCATACATACTGCCATAAGTCTGGTAAATGGAAAGAGGTTCCCTATGTCCAAGCATTCATCTATCTTCGCTCCAACCCCTCTATATGTTTGTCTTGTTCCCCAACTCAACTTCTCTTAGCCATGAAACCTACAAATTCTCCACCAGATGATGCTACAACTCTCCATCCAGCTAACAAACCGCCTCCCTTCCACCACAGACCTGTTTCCATGCCTCCAAAAACCAAAACTGCTGCCCCAATTTCTCCTTCTCACCAGGATACCCCAGAGCATACTAGCTCGACCTCTCCGGACCCCTCTCCTACTCCTGTGCCAGCTGCAGGTTGCTCCAATTGCCCTGCATTGGCACCTACCTTTACCCCTCCTATCATGCGATCTAAGGTCACAGCCAAACCCCCAAGTTATTCTCTTCCAAGGACACCTGACCCAGCATCGGTCCTTCCTCTAAGGGAAGGTGCTGGGATGAACAGCCTTGTCAGGTACATGTTCCTTTCTCTCTGAGTGAACTTTCTCAAATAGAAAGCAGACTGGGTTCCTCTACCTCTAACTCCTCTGCCTTTCCAGTACATTACTCAATCTTATAGCTTGACTTTCCATGATGCACATATGATCCTTACTATTAATTTATTTCCTGATGAACGGAGGTGAGTTTGGGAAGAGGCAAAAACATATGCAGATGAAATTCATCAAACAGATTGAACATAACCAATCAGATCTGAGGCAGTACCTGAACAGGATCCTCAATGGAATTAGAATTCTGCAGCTGGTATTTTAGCCAGAGATATATTTATAACCTGCCTCCTGGCCAGCCTCCGTAAGGGAGCCTTAAAACCAGTACATTTTGAAAAACTCCAGGAGGTTGTCCAGGACAAACAGGAAAACCCATCTTAATTTTTAGAATGCCTCACAAAGGCTTTATTGCAATACACGAATTTGGACACTGAAAACCCAGAAGGAAAGCAACTTCTGATAACCAATTTTTCCCCCAGAGCTACCCCAACATAAAAGCTAACTTAGGCAGTTGGAGAAGGGACCCCTAACTCCACAGGCAGAAGTCTTGGCGCTGGCCTTCATGAGAGAGATGAGAAAGCCTGAAAACAAAAAATACCACATGCTGGCAAAGGCTATCTAACCAGCCCCAGCTACTGCCCGGGACTCCTGGTCTTCTAATGCTCAGAAACCACCAGACCTCTTCTATAGATGTGGTCAACAAGGCCACTGGGCAAGGGCTTGCCCTATCTCCCACAAGCCAAGGGGACGATGTCCTAGGTGCCAACAATAGGGACATTGGGCTGTTGATTGCCTCATGTCTCACATGACAGTGGGACATCACTCCCAGGTAACTCTCCAGCCTATCTCCTAGGCTTGGCTATGGACAAACTGCAGGGGCCCAAGCTCCCTCAACCAGACCATGGCCATCACTAGCAGGGAGCCCTGGGTAGCCATCATGGTATGTGGGCAGCCCATCTCCTTTCTTTTGGATACTGGGGCCACTTACTGGGTCCTGACGGAGTTTGGGGGACCCATATCCCCTTCTCATTTTCCTATCATCGGGGTAGGTGGACAACCTTACCTTCCTCACCAGACACCACCACTTAGTTGCATTTTTTGAGGTGTACTTCTCATCCATTCCTTTTTGGTAGTGCCGACATGTCCTGCCCCCTTATTGGGAAGAGATCTTTTAGCTAAGTTTTGAGTCTCTAATTCCTTTGCTCCCCCCTCCCACTCACTTAAACCCATGCTAGCCAGCAGTTAGTTACTCTGCTCCTTCTTCTAGCCAGTCAACCTACTAACACTAACATGTTTCCTTTACCAGCTTCTTAGGTAGACCCCTGAGTTTGGGATGTCCAGAGCCCTTCTGTTGCTAAACATCATTTTCCTGTTGTCATCGAGTTACTGGACTCTACCAGGTACATCACCCAAGCTCAATCCCCTCTCTATCCAGAGCCTCAGGGGACTTAAGGCTATCATTTCTGACCTCTTAAGGAAAAAACTCCTTTGCCCCACCTTTTTCCCCTTTAACACCCCATAACAGTAGTTAAGAAACTTTATGGTACCTATTGCCTGGTTCAAGACCTCAGATGCATCAATTCTGCAGTGGTTCCCCTGTATCTTGATATGGCTAACCCTTATATACTTCTTTCCACTATTCCCTTGGAAACTTCCCATTTCTCAGTCCTAGGTCTCAGGGATGCATTTTTCTCTATATCTCTAGATGCCCAGTCACAGAACCTGCCTTTACCTGGACAGATCCTGACACCCACTTTTCTACCCAACTTACCTGGACTGTTCTACCTCAGGGATTCTGGCACAGCCCACACCTATTTGGCCAGACCCTGGCTTCTGACTTACTCTTTCTATCTATCCCTAAATCTAAGATTTTGCTTTAGGTAGATGACATCCTCTCTGTAGCCCCTCTCTGGAGATTAGCCAAAGCTGACACCTCTGCTCTTCTAAATTTCCTTTCCAGTCGAAGCTACAGGGTCTCGCCTATTTGGGACTACAATTACCCCAACCCACAAGGCTATTACTACCTTAGATAGAAAGAATATGATTCAGTCTCTAACTGTTCCCTCTACAAAGGAAGAGATTTTATCATTCCTGGGTTCCTTCCTTTTCCCTCCTTTTTCGCCCCACATATGAAGCAGCGTTAGGCCCCACTCACGAACCGTTCTCAAACTTGTTACCAAGCCCTTTCAAAGGCTCCAACAGGCTCTCCTTTAAGGCCTCAGCCTTACAACTCCCAGACCTGACTTGTCTTTTTTCCCTCCATTAAACTGAAAAGGAGGGATTTGCCCTTGGAGTCTTAGGTCACCAACTGGGACCCTCTTTTGCACCTGTAACATACTTGTCAGAAAAACTAGACCTAACCATCCAGGGATGGGCACCTTGTATTCATACCTTAGCAGCCGCTGAACTCCTTATTCGAGAGTGAAAAAAAAAATAACCTTGCGATTGCCTATAACTATCTTCTCTTCTCATAACCTGTCACAGCTCCTACCTTACAAAGGCTTACAGACTCTACCTCCCTCCAGGGTTCTTTCTCTTCAGGTAGCTCTAATAGAAGACTCCACACTCACCTTCCAATCATGCTGGCCTCTTAATATTTCCAATCTTCTTCCTCGACCTAACACTAACCACTTACTATCTCACTCCTGCACTGAAACTTTAGACGAACTATTACCTCATCCTTCACACATACAAAAGGGCATATTGCCTCAAACCATCTATACCTGGTATACAAATGGAAACTCCTTTCTATATGAAGGGGCCAAAAAAGCTGACTATGCTATAGTGTCAGACCTGGATTCATCTCATCCTCCTCAGGATATCCTCACACTGCAACCCACATCCCTACCTTCACCCCCTGACACTCGTCAAACTCAGTCCTATCTTCACCAACTCTTTCATCCTAACAGCCAAGTGTTGTCTTATTTTGTTAAGACCCACCTACAGCCTACTGTTGAGAACTTAAGTTTCTTAAAATCTGTCACTGCTTTTTGCAAAATCTGTCAGATGTCAGACTCCAACTCAAGGTATTGTAGCACCCCCATTCCTACTCATCAGGCTAGAGGTCCCTTCCTGGAACTGACTGGCAACTTGACTTTACCCACATGCCCACTGTCAAATGTGCCAAGTACCTCTTGGTCTTGGTGAACACCTTCTAGGGTAGGATGGAGGCATTTCCCACAACTAACGAAAGGCTCAGACAGTCTCTGATCTCCTTCTCCAAGAGATCATCCTCCGATTTGGTGTCCAAGCCTCCCTCCAGTCAGATAATGGTCCTGAATTTACTCCTCAAATATCTCAAATTCTATCTAAGGCCCTCGACATCTCCTGGCATTTTCACATTCCCTACCACCCTCAATCTTCAGGTAAGGTGGAAAGAACCAACCACTCTTTAAAAACCACTCTTGCTAAGCTGACACAGGAACTTCACCTTGATTGGGTAAAGCTCCTACCTCTGGCTCTTTTCAGGCTATGGGTTTTCCCCAAGCGACCTCTCCTCATCTCACCCTTTGAACTCATATATGGATATCTGGTCCTAACTCCTGGTCTTTCACCTAAATGCTCTCCCCTCCCAGACCATCTACTCACCCCACTACTTTGCCACCTCTGTTCTCTCCTATAGAACTTTGCTGACCACCGTCTATGGCAGCCGCACACTGTCTCCAGTCCACTGCCTGTCAACATTGGAGAACAAGTCCTTCTATCCCTTCTAGACCATCGGCTCTCACCCCTCTCTCCTAAATGGCAGGACCCTTTTAAGGTAATTCTCATGACCCATACACCTGCTAAACTAGAGGGACACTCTCATTGGGTCCATCTGTCTCACCTCAAACCTTTAATCTGACCACCTAAAAATGACTCTTCTTCAAACATATCTACCCTAACAGGATCTTGCTCTGTTAAGCTCCATAGGATGTCGAGACCACCCACCTTGTCCCCAATCCCAGAAAATGAGACTCCATTCCAGCAGCTGAGCTCAACCTCACGGGATTAGACATGGGTTTCTTGTCCTTCCCTTGTTGTTCGTTTCCATCCAGGGTAGCCCTTACATCTTGAGATTCAAGGTTCAAGAAACCCCCACAGATAACAGTCTTTCCAAATAGGGTCAGGGAACTGCTCCACAGCCGGATCCCAGGAACTGATCCAAATTGCTGTCATCCTAGGTGACAACACCTAAGTGTCCAGGGTGAATTGTTAGTTCACCCTGAATCTGTTATCCCATCTAAATATTATGATCTCTTTACTTGCTTTCTTGTTGACCACACAAAAGATTATTGTAAAAAAAAATGGCTAGATGAACATGGTGGCTAGCCATATTGGTCTTGTCAGATACATATGCTAGGATCATGGGCCAATCATTTCTTCTATCAACACCGCAAGACACTCTTTTTCTACGTACAAGACCCATGGGATCCCAGGTGGGAGACAGGAGTTGTTGGTAAGCTCTACAGTAAAAATCAACCCAGGTCCCCAGTAAATACTATCTGTATCCAGAGAAAATATGTCTCAGTTACCCAACCTCTATATCAGAAAAGTAGTGGAAGTAATCAAACACTCCTCTGAGGTCCTTACCTCTTTGACATCACCCCTCATAAATGGCACTAACTTGTCATATCACCTTTTGCTTCAAACCTTGACCTCAGCGTACCAACTCCTTAATGTCACAAGATCTGGTTGCTTTAAAGATTGCTGGCTATATGTACCCCCTAGAACTAACTTACAATTGTCACTTACAGAATCCCTAGTGATACTGGCAAAGTAACCTTACCTCACCTTTTCTCAGCTGCCCTGACTCTGATGTTGCCATGACTCCTTACCTTTCCTCTATCCCTCTTTTTGGAGTGGTAAACTGTTCAAGACCTCTGGAACACATTCTGTAGGAATGCTAAGCTCCCTAGACTGCAATTGAACCACAATCCTTGATATATCATCTCTGCCACAATACCCTGCAGTCTAAAACACATCAATTCTTTGTGGCACTCAGGTATATCATCACCTACCCACCAGCTGGTCAGGAGTTTACACATTGGTACTCCTTTTCCCTGAACTAGGAGTAATCCAGGGAAATGAGCCCCTGCCAATCCCAGTTGTAGATATGATAGCTGCTTAACATAAGAGGGCAGTTCAGGTTGTGCCACTCTTGTCAGCTGCAGGAGTAGCCATAGGTGTTAGTACTGGATTTGCAGGAATAATGACTTCCATGACCCAATATAGTGAATTCACTTCCAAGTTTGAAAGCAGTTTTCAAAGAATGTCTGAAACCATGCTTACTATCCAGAAACAGATGGATTCTTTGGCATCTATGGTGCTTCAGAACCAAGGGGTTAGATGTCCTGAAGCTAAAGAAGGTAGTTTTTGCCTATTTCTCAAAGAGCAACCAATCCATGATAGTGAGAAATAAAATCCAGGAGCAACAATCAGACATACAGAATTTCAGGGAATGTGAGACCTCCAGTTCTGGGATTTTCGAAAACCCTATATGGAAGTAGATATTCCCTTTCATAACGTCTCTCCAAGTCATCTTCTTGGTGTTATTATTCACTCTCTGCCTCATTAATCTTGTTTCTAACCAAACTACTAATCAGTTCCTGGTACAGGATTACCAGCCTCTGTCTACAGAGGAACCACAGTCCACAGAGGAGCTGCTGTCCACAGAGGAACCTGATGCAAATGTTTACCAAGTGGACCCGATGGTGAAAGTCAGCTACACCCCAAATTTGATGACACCCCTAGACAGCAGGAAGCAGCGTAAGAGACACGATGATCCCATTCCCTTTTCACCACTGACTTCCCTCTCTCCTTCTTTCCTTCTCTTTATGATAAGAAAAAGGGAGGTATGTTGGTATCAAGAACCAGTGTGGCAAATTAGCTCTGAACCCAGTGACATCACACATAGGCGACAGTGACCCACACAATTCTAAAGGCAGGCTTTCAATTATTCCCACTACACTGATTTCATAACCTATTCTCCCCCTTAGGTTACAAGCTGTAGACTAAAGCACGGTTTCAGAATTCAAAAGAATATATGATAAATTCTCAGGGAACTAACACTAATGTCACCACACATAAAATATCAAAACTAATGAACCTTACATAGAATGATACTTACTAAACCTAACATTCTATATCACCATATATCCAACATGGTTTCGATATAAAGATCAAGGCAAAATTTTATAATCAATACTTTATAAAATGAAATAATGTGGAACTAAATTGTACTCCTAAAAAGAAAGGAAAGGGACAATAATATTCAAGCAAAAAAATCAAAGTTTGAAGACATCTCAATTAAATTGCGTCACATATTTTTCCAGGAGACAACTACTTTTCTTAAACAGTTCTGCTAACCTTGTCTTCTCAATTTTAAACCAGTACAAACCAAAAGTGAAATAATGGCAAAATTCTAACAGAAAATCTTCTCTTTTATCCAATCTGAAAGTAGGCATATTCCTCTTCGCCATGAACTGTCCCTATGTTGCATCCAGTATTTGTTTGATGTTTACCTTAATTATATGACACGTGTATTTCCCACCATTCAGTAAACTTATTAACAATCTTCAAGGACAAATTCTTAAAAGTTCTAATGACATCTTCATTCTAGTAATAAAGATCATCTTTTGTGTCATGGCAGAGATCATTAAAATCTTCTACATTTAGTTTATGACTTAAACTGGGTGTTCTGCCATCCACAAAAAGTATTCTTAGTTTTCCTTTTCAGTTTTGTCTGTCACTATGTGCAAATTCACCAAGTAATGGTGCCAATATTTAGTCAAATTCTAACCTAGAAACTGTGATGGAATTATTTTGTAGGAGTGCTTAGTGCCTACAATCAATGGATACTTTGTAGAAAGTCAATTATTCTAGGTCATCTGGGCAGGCCTGATCCAAGCAATTGAAAAAGTCTTCGGAACCGAACAGAGATGGAATTGGTATTTCCCTTCGAAAGAAGGGAATTCTGCCTGTGGTCTTCAGGGTCAGCTCCTGGCAAGAATTTCAGCAAGCTCTTTTGGTTGGTCTACCATGTAGAGTCATTTTCTCTCTACTTCTCTTGCCTTAGCACTTCTATGGTTGTGATAAAACACCTTGACCAAAACAACTTGGGGAGGAAAGAATTTAACCCACCTTACAACTTTCAGGCCACATTCAATCACTGAAGGAAGTCAGGGCAGAAACTTGAGTCAGCAACTCAAAGACAGGAAATGAAACAGCTGTAGAGGAATTCTTTTTTTTTTCTTTCTGAAATCACATCCTTTAATCTGAAGGGTCTTATTACCAGAATTTTTTTTCTACTTTATTTACATTTCAAATGTTTCCCCCTTTCCAGATCTCCCCTTTGGAACCTCTGCTTTCTTATACACTCAGGGAAACTAACGAGGGTTGACACTATCCAACATTGTTTGGGCAATCCTACACTAATCATTAATCAAGAACATTCCCGGTAAACTTATCTGTAGGCCAGTTTTAGTATTTGGGCTAGAGTTCAGCTCTTATCACATCCATTGTACATGTCATACCTTTCTGACTACTTACCCTAAAAACCCTCTGTCAAACCCAAAGGATGTAAATGATAGGCTGCCTCTTCTTAACTTTGAGAATCTTACCTCACAGGGGTGACTCACTGTTCTCTGAATCTCTACAACTTTTCAAAAGCGCCATGTGAATGGTAAAGAACATGGTATGTGCTGGTTAGTTTTAGCCAACTTAACATAAACTGGTGACACCTGGGAAGAGTGTATCAGAAGATTCTCCTTCAACAGATTGGCCTATGGACACATCTGTGTTAAATTTTCTTGATTAAGGATTGATGGGAGGGTTCAGTCCAGTGTGGCCAGTGCCAGCTTTGGGGAGGTGGTTCTAAGTGGTACAAGAAAGCAAACAGAGAATGGGGAACAAGCCAGGATTCCTTCAATGGTCTCCTGCTTCTGGGTTACTGTTTTGGTGTTCTTTGATGATGGGTTGTATCCTGTTAGACAAATAATCCCGTTCTTTCCAAAGTTGTTTGGTCAGTGTTTGATCACAGCAATAGAAACCAAACAAAGACATGGTGAGGCCTTTATGCTGCTATTGTCCTCCCTTATGATAACAGATACCACACACATAGGAGACATCTAGAAAGCTCTGGTATACACCAACCTTCAGTAAAGCCTTAGTCAACAGTGCTTTATATATAATAGACATTTAAATAATGAATTCATAACATGCTATTACCACATTCAGTTTTTAAAAACACAGAACTTTAAAGCCAATGAGACCTCAGCTTTCCAGTTGTCTCCATCTTACTGTCTTTGTGACAATAGGCAAAGTATGCAGTATTTCGCCATCAGTTTTCTAACTTGTAAGGTGATGATAATACTGCTAGTCAGTATACAAGGACATCATACGCATCTCTACTAACAGAAGTCGTGCAAAAACACACCAATACCGTAAGTTTAATGAAATATACATTAGTGAGAGTGTTCTGCAATGACACACCAATCATTTATAAGAAAAACTTATGAAGTCATTTTGATAAGCTCTATGGAAAAAAGTGTTTATGGTTGCTAATATCAACTGGGTAGTTATTTTATGCCATATGTTGTTCCAGACTTCATCCACCTTATTTATATCGCAAATAACTCAAAGAAGAAATTGCTATCATTGACTTCCTTTTATTTGAATGCAATGAATGCACAGTCTAGACACAGGAAAATTCAGTACAGCTAAAATTGATAGTTAGGAGATACCCTGAGGCATTTGATTTCCATAGTCTGTAATCTTCCATGCTGTACTGAATCACCTCCTGTGAACACAGGTTGAGTTTCATAGGGCATAGAGTTGAACAAGAAGAGAGCACATATTTAAAACTGGTCCAAAGACAACCAAGTGCTACAAAGGAGGAATCGGACTGTTTTTCAGATTGCTGCAATGCTATTTGATGCACATATTATATACATCCTCACAAACTACATCAATTAAAACAGACAAAAGCAACCTGTTTTTCCACAATACGCTGCACGAAGAACAAAAGCAGTACTCTATGAATGCATGTAATAATACCCAGTCAGTCTCTCACTTATTAAATGGCTTGTGTGTTAGGCACTGTTGCTGAAGCCTTACAGAATGGTGGTGGCCTCTGGGTGGGAAAATGTTCTATAGCTTTTCTTTAGTGTCAGTTACTTTCTAACTATGAATCTGGTACAGCACAAGGAACTAAACACTGTCTACATACAGATCTCCATTGTTACAAACATTGTAGTGCTAAAGTGAAAGGTAGTTCTAGCTAGAATGGAGCCACCCAAGACTTGGCAAACAAGTGTTTCAATGTGATCCATTTTAATTACCTGAAGTGAAATAGTCCTTGGTTCTGTCTGAAGGATAGAATTGTACAATGACTGTTAACGCCTGACTGTGCAGCTCAAAATAGTGCGCTCACTCTCTCTCTCTCTCTCTCTCTCTCTCTCTCTCTCTCTCTCTCTCTCATATTCAAATGCCATTAGTGGTAAATATTTGGTATGATAGGTAATAAAAATTTTCTTTGGTTCATTAACTTTGCATGATAAGTAATAGCAATCAACCTCCATATCAATTTTACATGGAAATTCATAAATATTTCTGTTGCATAGAAAGTATTTTAGAGCATTTTTTTTTTCTGTGAAGTCACACTTTTTTTTCTGTAGCTAACAAATATTGATGCGGAGCAAACATTCTGAGGGAGTTTTTTGCTCAGATCTTTTATATATTTCTTCTCGCCAATGTGGACATGAACCAGCACTGTTGAGGGATTCCACTGATTTTCTACTTTATAAACTTTTCATTTTTTCTAAAATAACCCCTAAGTTCATGTTAATATTCATATATATATATATATATATTATCCTAAAATACTTAGGTTTCCTATTTCCTCCATTCTGTCTGTCTTTAAAGTCCAACAGTCGAAGCTCACCATAACTTCATATTCAAAAATCTCAAATATTACGTTTGTTTCTATTTCTTCAAGATTTTATTTTAGATTTCTCTGAAAAATAGTTCATATCTTTTTTAACTACAAAGTCACTTCTCTCTAAGGTCTATTTTGGAAATTATATTCTTTCAGTAAAATTCCAGCCAGTAGATCAAATTGTTCAAATGATGGCATATGTATTAATGATTCCTCATCTAACTACAGTGATGCATGGAAATGAATTTTATGTTTTTATAGTTTGCATTTTATTTACCCCCTACCCCCACCTTTGTTGCTGTAGCTATTATTGTTTTTTCAAGGCAGGATTTTTCTCTGTAGCCCTGGTTATCCTTGAACTTGCTCTGTAGACCAGAGTGGGCACAAACAGATATCTACATGCCTCTGTCTCTGTACCACCAACCAACCAATGTATTGTCAATTACATAGTAAAAATTGTATCCCATTTTCAAGGATTAGCTGTTTTTGTTGTCTGTGTACTATGATATTAAGTTGTCTTTAAGGAAAGACAGTTTTAAAGTTGTTTAATATCCTAGAGGCAATAACATTGCAAAATAATTTACAGTCTAACTAATGATTTTTAAAAGGTTCAGTTTAATACATGACTATAAAGAAGCTAAATAGAGCATCTTTTCAATGAAATCTGGATATAAAAACAACTTTTTTATGTTATATTACTTATTTTAGTTTCAAATCCTGCTTACCAGGACATGTCAATGCATAGGATTTTTTTAAAATTAGTACAATTATTTCACCATAACATACAACAATGTAAAATGAGATAATATCCCAATGACTATTTTACCTTTGCATTGTAGGGAATGTAATGTTTTGATAAAGCCTCAGGCATATGCATCCACGTTTTGTCTGTAACAGAGAAAATTCAGTATTGGATTAAATCACCAATTTCTATGATGCCATATACATACATTCTCACGTGAAGGAAGTCCTGCTAGGGAACACAGTCTAGCTTCCTGGACCTTTCTTAATTTAAGAAAGTAAGATATTGTAACTGGAAATGATTAAAGCACTTATTCTTTTCGTACCATAAAACCCACCTGTTAGTTTTGTGGGATGCCAGTAGGTAGCCAAGGCTAACCTCAGACTTGATCTCCTCTTACACCCACATCACTTTCCCTGGTCCTCATTTTATAAGATCAGCAGGGAGCTATGAGTATTAACAACTACACAAACAAAGATAAATTTTACTTTGTGTTTACTTCTTTCATAAATGCCAAGACATACTGAATAATTGCCAGATAAAAATATCCTGTTCTTTTATAGTTATGGTAACTTTAACAACAAAGTTTGCATAATCTAAAGGGAAAAGTACATTAAGGGAGAAACTGCTCTTGCTTGAAGTTGACTATGCTCATTAGATGCAATGGGCTATCGGGATAATATCTATTTCAAATTTAGGAAAGTAAGAGTTGAAGGTCTACTAATCAGAAGTTTTGAAAGTTAATTATCCTAACTGTAGTAATTGGAAGTGGTAGACAAATGCAATGAAATATTAGAAATAAAATAATTCCAAAGAGGATTGGTTGCAGTGCTAGAGAGTTGGCTCAGGGGTTAGCATGAGCAAAATGCTTTCAGAACAAGCGTGAGCACCGGAGTTCAGATTGGTCTTTTTCACGTAGCAGCTGCATGCAGTACTTCACATCTCAGTATTGAGGAAGGAGAGGTAAGAAGATCCCTGGATCCCACTGGCCAACTCATCTAGCTAAAGTAATGTACTCAGGATTCAGTGAGAGAGCATGTCTCAAAGAATAAGGTGGCTAGGAACTGATGGAGACCACCAACATACTTATACATGTGCACACGTGTGCCTGCACACACAAAAACATGTACAAATGCACAGAGATAGATTTTGACACCAATGAGTATTGGGTGTTACCTACATTTGTATCATCTGTATTTCAGTCAATATTGTACTTTATTTATACACACATATTACATAAAAATTCCCAAATATTCTGGTTAATGTATAAGGGAAGAAAGGAGCCAAAGTTTACAAAAGGCTAATTCATTCTTGGTTTTCTTTCTTTCTTTCTTTCTTTCTTTCTTTCTTTCTTTCTTTCTTTCTTTCTGTTTGAGATTGCATTTATTTTGGGGTAAGGCTTTAAAATAGTTGAATATATTTTATTAGAGAAGGAGCTTTATGTGTATATTACTGCTCAGAGGATCTTAAAATTAGAATCAACATGCAACAATGCAACATGACAAATGCAACAGAGTTACAAATATGTCTTTTTGTTTTGTTTTTCTAATATAAGGTCCTACTATATAGTCCTGGCTGGCCTGGAATTCACTATGTAGGCCATGCCAGACTCAGACTATCAGAGATCCACTAGCTTTTGCCTCATAAGTGCTTGGAACAAACCCATATACCAGTATAAATAATACATTTGTGCCCACAGAATTAAATTATCAGTTACTAACAAAGTATTTTCAAAATTCAGCTGAGATTTTAAAATTATCTTAAAAGAAGCAAATATGATATTATTAATATGTGCTTTACAAAGTGGAGAATAAAGATAAAAAACTCATATATTACTATAAAGTCACATGTTTTAGGATAATACACAGCACATATATTAAACATATTTATGTGCTGGTAATTTTTTAAGAAAAAACTTGGAAGGGCCAATGCATCAGGCAATTTCTGTGCACAGAGAAAATTAGAGCTGTATGTATGAAAAATATTTTGACCAGCATGCATTCAAGTTTAAAAAAATAATATTGGCAATGTCAATCAATGAGTGAAACTTTAAAGGGCTCAGGGAGACAGATCAGCAGTTTAGAACACTTGCTGCTCTTTCGGAGGACCTAGGATCAGTTTTCAGTACCTACACAGTAGCTCACTGATGGTAACTCCAGTTCTAGACTATCTGATGAATTCTTGCCCCCCAAGGTACCAGGCATGAATGTGGTATACAGACATATATATAGGCAAAACACTAATACACATGAAGTACAAGTAAAAAAAAAAAAAAAAGATCTTTTTAAAAGCTTTATTGAATACAGTCCCATCTTATTTGTGCTTTTTATGATTACTAGTAAATATAACTAAATCAAGAATAGCTTTTTAAAATTTTCAGATAGTCTTGCTTTTTTATGTTAAAGTCTTTAACTTAGGGTGAAATGCTTTAGTAGGTAAAATGCTTATTTAACATGCGTAAGGATATGAGCTCAGACCTCCAGCACTCATGTAAAGAGCTAGGCACTGCAGCTCATAGCTATACTACCTATCTGGGGAAGATGGACAAGACGATTTCTAGAACTTCTGTACAGCTAATGTAATCAGTGACGAAGATCCATGGTCAGTGAGAGATCCTGTCTCAAAAAAGAATCTGACATTAAGGCTTGTCCTGTATACAAGCACACATATGTGCATGTGCACATATTCATGCACACACAGAGACACAGAGACAGAGAGACAGAGAGAGAGACTTGGACTATATATATATATATATATATATATATATATATATATATATGTATGTATGTATGTCTGGTGGCTCATGTTGGTAATTCCAGAACTAAAGAGGCTAGGTCAGGTGGATGACTTTAAGCTGCATTACATAGTGAACTCCTAGACAATCTGACTACAAAATGAGACTTTGTCTCACAAAACAAAGAAAAACATAAATTAAGTATTACTCACTGAAACTGGAAATATAAAAGATTAATCATTGAGAAATCTGAAAATACATACAAATTTTATCTCTATACATAATTCATCTCATGACACTTCTCAGAATGATGTAATGTCAGACTGTTGTCTGAATGTCATTGTGAGAGTTCAGCCTTATCCTGAAGCAGAAAAAGAAAAGATTGTCTTTGCAAGTCATTGCTACTAGAAGAATAGAGCTCTTGTCTGACACTGTCTCAGACTCAGTAACACAGAAAGAGGGTGGGTACACAGATACTCCTTGAGGTAGGATAACATGAACATGGTATGATGGTTCTTCACAGTCACTTTGACTGGATTTGGAATAACCTAGGGAGTACACATCCTGGTGTATTTCAAGGAATTACCATAGATACTTAACTGAAGAGGGAAGCCTCCCTAAAAGTTGTCACCAGCCTCTTGTGTGTTTATAGGGAGAAACAAAAGAGAAACAGATGAGCACTGGTGCTTCAATTCTTTGCTTCCTAGCCCAACAAGATCAAACAAGAAAACTACGTGTATTCACTACTGTGAATGTCCACCTTTCCCCAACATAATGGAAACTCCCCTTCCAAATTGTGAATCAAAATAAAGCCTTCTTTCTGTAATCTTGTTTTGAGTTTTATTTTCATACCATGTCAAGAAATGTAACTAATACATACGATTTAATTTCCAGGGTATAAGCTGTAATTTCTAACAGAAATCAGTGTTCACAGTATCCAATATGGTAGTTTAGGGGTTGATTTCTACCTCAAATTTTTCAGAAACCTGAACATTTTCTAAATAAAGTTCTTAATAACAGACAAAATTGTATGCTGGTAAAAGAAAACCAAACCAACCTAATAAACAAAACCCCAAAAGAATAAATTATTGAGATTAATTTATGCATATCCTTAGTCCTAGAGAAGGAAGTGCAGTCACTGTGTCTTGGTCACCATGTGTAACCTGATATAACCACATAAGCAATAAGATAATGACACTGGTGTAGAAATAGAAACACAGGTATTCTAGACAATGTCCACATTGCTTCTGAATATACTAAAATGACTTACTCAAATTTAACAGTCAAGGCACATGAAACAAATGCCAGAATCACGGAATTCTTGACAAATGTCAAGCCACTCCAATGCTAGGTCAAAAAATATAGGCTGCACTTAGATTAAGATCCTATCTGGAAAGATGTAGTAATTTCATTATTTTTATATGAAGAGAGCTCAAAATAACATAACGAAATCACCTACTTCTAGTGCATTATATTTAATGTGAAAAGTTACTGAGTGAACGAATGTAGAATAAAATTTCCACAGAAGGAAAATCACTCATATCAATAATTAATTGATATTTTATTTACATTTCAAATATTTTCCCCTTTCCAGATCTTCCTTTGGAAACCCCCTATCCCATCTCCTGTTCCCTAGCCTCTATGAGGGTATTCCCCCACACACCCACCCACTCCTGTCTTTCCACCCTGGGAATCCATTGGGTCCATAACACCTGTTAGTTTCACTGTGTTTCTGTTTTATTTGTGCTTCCAAGAGCTGTCCATGGATGAGAGTGGGGTGTTGAAGTCTCCCACTATTATTGTGTGAGGTGCAATGTGTGCTTTGAGCTTTAGTAAAGTTTCTTTTATGAATATGGGAGCCCTTGCATCCGGGGCATAGATGTTCAGAATTGAGAGTTCTTCCTGGTAGATTTTTCCTTTGATGAGGATGAAGTGTCCTTCCTTATCTTTTTTGATGACTTTTGGTTGAAAGTCAATTTTATCCGATATTAGAATAGCTACTCCAGCCTGTTTCTTGGCACCATTTGCCTGGAAAATTGTTTTCAAGCCCTTTACTCTGAGGTAGTGTTTGTCTTAACTCTGAGGTGCATTTCCTGTATGCAGCAAAATGCTGGGTCCTATTTATGTATCCAGTCTGTTAGTCTATGTCTTTTTATTGGGGAATTGAGTCCATTGATGTTAAGAGATATTAAGGAATAGTGATTATCATTTCCTGTTATTTTTATGTTTGTGTGGCTATCTTCTTTTGGGTTTGTTGAAAGATTACTTTCTTGCTTTTGTAGTTTCCCTTCTTGTGTTGGCTTTTTCCATCTATGATGCTTTGTAGGCCTGGGCTTGTAGAAACATATTGTGTAAATTTGGATTTGTCATAGAATATTTTGGTTTCACCATCTATGATTGATTATTGAGAGTTTTGCTGGGTATTGCAGCCTGAGCTAGCATTTGTGTTCTCTTAGGGTCTGTATGAGATCTGCCCAGGATCTTCTAGCTTTCATGGTCTCTGGTGAGAAGTCTGGTGTAATTCTGATAGGTCTGCCTTTATATGTTACTTGACCTTTTTCTCTTACTGCTTTTAATATGATTTCCTTGTTTTGTGCATTTGGTGTTTTGACTACAATTTGATGGGAAGGATTTCTTTTCTGGTCCAATCGATTTGGAGTTCTGTAGGTTTCTTGAATGTTTATGTTCATCTCTTTCTTTAGGTTAGAGAAGTTTTCTTCTATAATTTTGTTGAAGATATATACTGGCCCTTTATGTTGGGAATCTTCACTCTTTTCTATACCTATTATACTTGGGTTTGGTCTTCTCATTGTGTCCTTGATTTCCTGGATGTTTTGGGTTAGAAGCTTTTTGTATTTTGTGTTTTCTTTGACTGTTGTGTCAATGTTTCTATGATATCTTCTTCACCTGAGATTCTCTCTTCTTTCTCTTGTATTCTGTTGGTGATGCTTGCATCAATGACTCCTGATCTCTTTTCTAGGTTTTCTAATTCCAAGCTTGTCTCCCTTTGTGATTTCTTTATTGTTTCTATTTCCACATTTAGATCCTGGATGGTTTTGTTCATTTCCTTCACCTCTTTAATTGTGTTTTCATGTAATCCCACCTGTTTGATTGTGTTTTCCTGTAATTCTTTAAGGGCTTTTTGTGTTTCCTCTGTAAAGGCTTCTAGCTGTTTACCTGTGTTCTCTTGTATTTCTTCTAAGGGAGTTATTTCTTTCTTTCTTAAAATCTTCTATCATCATCATGAGATGTGATTTTAAATCTGAATCTTGCTTTTCTGGTGCCTTGGGGTATCCAGGGCTCGCCGTGGTGGGAGAACTGGGTTCTGATGATGCCAAGTTGTCTTGGTTTCTGTTCCTTCTGTTTTTGCCCTTGCCTTTCACCATCTGGTTATCTCTAGTGTTAGCTGGTCTTGCTCTCTCTGACTGTGGCTTGTCCCTCCTGCAAGCCTCTGTGTCAGTACTCCTTGGAGACCAGCTCTCTTTGAGAGGAATTTGGGTTTGGAGAGGTGTGGTACAGGGTCAGCTCTGGGGTGCAGACAGAAACCAGAAGGATTCTGTCCCCAGCTGTTCCTTGGTTCCTGTGTCCTGATGGCACTGCAAGGGTCCATTTTGATCCAGGAGTTTGAAAGGAAGTGGTGGTCTTTCCTGTGCTAGAACGTGTGACAGCACTTCTGGGAGACCAGCTCTCTCTTGGCACTATTTGAGTATGGAACCCTGTGTCACAGGATCAGCTCTCAAGGTACAGAAGGAAACCATAAGACCATGCCTCAGTCCATGTGTCCTGAGGATTCTGGCGGGTCCGCTGAGCAGTGCTGCTTGTCTTACCTCTACTCAAGGGCTTGTCTACCCTCCTGGGAAGCTAGCTTTCTCCTGGCTCTATTTGTCTATGAAGCCCTGTGTCCCAGGTTGAGCTCCCCAGCCACAGATGGAAACTGGAAGGAAGGTTCTTGCCCAGACTGCTCCTTTGTCCCTGAGTCCAGAGGGTCCCGGGTGGGTCCCGCTGAGCAGAGGTGCTGGCCTTACCCTGCTCAAAGGCTTGTCCACACTCCTGGGAGGCTAGCTTTCTCCTGGTGCTATTTCGCTATGGAGCCCTGTGGCCCAGGCAGAGCTCCCCAGCCACAGACGGAAACCAGAACTTATCAATAATTTTTAATGCTAAATGTTACAAATGTTACAATTATATTTACTATCAAAATATCAGTCGACACGTTAAAGAAAACAAAAGTGAAATCAGCCACATTCACTCACAATTTTTGCTGCATGATCTGTTTTTTAATAAAATGTGAACTTGACAATTTAAAAAGGAAAAACAACAGCTCTGTTTGGGTACTAGGTGGTCATGGCTTTACCTAATATTCCCAAACAGTTAACAGGAGTGTGCTTTAACCAAGTAACTTAGATTTTTATCAAATAAGAAATGAGCTCTTCCTGATCAGGGTATATTTTTGTATATTTAAAATATTATGAATAATACATATTTATACTATAGATGTGCACTGTTAGTGCAAGTAACACTTGAATTCAATGGTCTTCCATATGTGACTATAACCCCAGGTGTTAAAATTACATGAATTCTTTCATAAAATTCAAGTTTTCCATTTCAAATGAAAAATTATCTACATAGTACTATTGTTTTTCCAGTATATAAAAGTATATTTTATTATATAATAAACAGCCACAAATATCCACCCTATGGTGACAAATATGACAGGTACTTGATGGGAATACGGATCCTTCATTTATGGACACTAATGGTGGTAATGATGATGATGAAAATGATGATGTGGACATCATCTATGTCCACAAATGCAAAATATCTTTTAATTATCTTGTTGAGAAAGGAAAGTGAAGCCACCAAGCTCAGTAAGAACTCATCTCTTCTCTTTCCCTTGATAACCTTCACCATTAACTTGCAATTAAAAGAGCAAGTAATGAATGAAAGGGGAAGACACCAGTGAAGAACAGAGAGCAGAAGCCCAGACTCCCTGTCCTGTGAAGGTTTCCAGACATGAACTGATAAAAGTCAGATTTCCTACTAAATGAGGTTGTGAAGAGTTAAAAAAAAAAAAATTTAGGGGATTATCCCTTGTGATGGCTAGACCAAGACTATGTGACTCAAAATGACATAGAGATTTTTCATTTTTTTCTTGGTTAAAGGATGGACAGAGGGTTGGATATGTATCTCCATTGGTAGTATGCTTGTCTGGCATAGAGGAGGGCCCAAGTTCCATGCCTAGCATGGATAAAACCAGGTGTGGCTGTATAAGACTATAATCTCAGCACACAGCATTACTGTTTAACTGCAGAATCAGACTCTCTATGAATTGTTCTTTAACACTAAGAGCCAAACTTAAGGTAAAGTGTTTGGTTAAGTTATAACCTAGAGGTAGAACAAAATGCTGATCAATAACTTTCTGATTTGGACAAACATTTAACTTAAACCTGGGGGATGTGAAGGTGAAGAAAGTTGGAAAAGAATGAAACAATGCTGGATTCACAAGTGCCTGTGTTTCCTAGTTCTCAACATTGTCCTCACACTGTGCACATGTATAAAACTCATGACCCATTGAACTAGAAAGGAACATTGGTCCTTGAAATTTGTCAATGGAAATATATCCAAATATCTTTCAAGTGTATATTGAATTCTAGATGGGAGCTTTGACTTTAAAGCTTTCAGGAAGACAACTATAATCAGACCCAACTGATAAATCATGATGTAAGTATCTTCCTGCCAACCCTACAGTGTTGTAGAGCTATTTATCGACTTTGCTTCTACAAAAAGAGAAACACTTTCCCTTTAGTGAATTTTAAACCAGAAGCAAGTTGTAGACATCAAACAATGTCATCTTGCTTTTCTTTATTCAGACTAACAAATAAAATAATGTTTTCAGATTCACAGGTTTGAACAGTATGATGTGAAAGATCACATTTTCTAAGTTTCCATTGAGTAGACTAGTCTGCTTACCACATTCAAGTATTTTCACCTCTTACTTCAAAAACAACAATTTAATAATCTCTTTATATCTTCACAAAACTATGTAAATATTTTTCTTATTCTAAGTCAGTGGCTTTATAGTTTACATTTACTTGCCCTTCATTACAGTAAATGTAATGGTTGAAAATATAACCCTTCAAATAAATAATGAAAAACATTCCTCACTGCATACAAAGAATTCTCAAACTTGACTTCTAGTAAAAGTGTTTAAAGTTACCCCCACTTTTATTTCTGGTCTGGTCATGTTGTATGTGTCAGAGCATCATTTGCTCATTTTAGTTTCAACAGTAGAATGCTCAGCTAGTATGCATGAAGCCCTGAGTGTGATCCTTAGCACCTCATGAACAGTTACAATGGTTCATGCCTCCAATCGTAACACTTGCCATATGGAAGCCAGATGATCAAAATTCAAGTTCATTCTCCTGGCTACACAGTAAGTTTGAGATCAGAAATGGATACATGAATCCTGGAATACTCGATGAAGAGGTAGAGTTGGGGAGAATATACTTCAGTAAATAGAATAGAACATTAATTCTGTAGTTGTTGGTTCTGGATATCTCTTGTCTATTCATTAAATAATCACAGTTGATTTTACTGTTGGGTCATTTTTTTATTACCCACAACACTTTAAGGTCAACTTCCAAAATTTTATATGGATAATAATGCAATTGGATTTTCTATATCCTTCTTTGGCAATTTACAATATCTACCTAAATTTTAATGTAGAATACAACCTAATTGCTCATTTCTGTCTGATCATCTATAATTGTACCTAATTGTCATCTCTTCCAGCTTTCAATCATCTAGAAACTTGATTACCATTATTTAAGTATTCACTCTAAAATTACAAGAAACAGGAGGTTAAGTAGAAGATAGCTCCTATGCAATTTTACAGTATAGCATACAATTGCTAGTAAACATATAATATGTTCACATGTATTGTGAACTAAGCATATTAATTCTTTTTAATTAAGGTACATGAAAACATTAATTAGTAGTTGCTACAAATGTGAATGGCTCTAATATAACCAAATCGTTTTGATAAATAGAAAAAGCACATGTCTTATTTGCACTTTATTAGTAAAAATACTGATTTGACTATCAAGTTCTCTTACCTTTCTTCCTGCTGAAAGCACGGTTCATGATGTGGAGCCTCCCAACTGCTCAGCTCAGTAACACCCAGTACCCTGTTAAAAACATAAAGAAAGCATTGATGACCAACCTCTTCTGTTTGGCCATTGTTTTGTTTGCTTTTTTGAAAAAGGGTCTTGATAAGTAGCCCTCTCTGGTTCAAATTCAGGGTAATTTTCCAGCCTCGACCTCACAAATGCTGGGGTCACATATGCATCATCACACCCAGCTCTCAGTACATTTTAAATTACAAAGCATTTAAGAGATGTTAAATGCCTAAGTCACAAAAGGCAATAGATAAGGATAAACTTAACTACCTAATGTAATGAAGGACAGAGTTAAGTGCAATATGTCAGATAAAAGTCCTCCAAGGCATGCATGTTGTTTATTGTATTTATCTGTAAATTTAAGGAAGAAGGTTACTTTTTTTCTGAACTTGTTGAAAACAAATGCTGTCAATTTTGGATTTCTTCTTAACAACCAAGAAAGATAGGAAAAACTTCCTATGCTTTAAAAGCAAAATCGTTTTATAAATACATTCACACGTACAACAACTTGGCTGAGGGACTTTTTATTCTGCAAAAGGGGCTATCTGTCTCAGACACTTCATTTATTCAGTCAATGTTTTCATGTAAAAATTACTTTTATATATACCTCTCAGACATATCACAAAATAACAGTTTATGGGGAGGTAAATGTTAGAACCTATATTTGAGGGCCCATGGGAGTATTAAGTTTTTGGATGAATAGGACAGGAATCTTCTCTTTAAGAAGGTAGACATTCTTTTTTCATCATTAATCAATTAATTTATTTATTCACTTTACTGTCTTATAGCAGCTTGTCTCCTTCCTCTCCTCCTAGTCCCAGACCCACTCTCATACCCCTCCCCCACTCCCCTATCCCCTTTTCCTCAGAGAAGGGTGCTTCCCATGGGCACCAATCCACACTAGTACATCAAATCAAAGCAGAACTAACTGCCTCCTCTCCCAGACAAGGCAGCTCAGCTACTAGAAAAAGAACCAAAGGTAGGCAACAGAGTCAGAGACATCCCCCACTCTAATTGTTAGGGGACCCACATGAAGAACAAGCTGAACATCTGTTACATATGTATACGGGCCTAGGTCTACCCCATGCCTGTTCTTTGATTGGTGGCTCAGTGTCTGATAGCCCACAGGGCATAGGTTAGTTTACTCTGTAGGTCTTCTGTCCTTGATCACTCTGGCTCCCTCAATCCTCCCCCCTACTCTTCCACAAAACTCTGGGGTGTTCTGCCTATTCTTTGGCTGTGGATCTGCATCTGTTTCTGTGAGCTGCTGGATGAAGTCTCAGAAGACAATGGATAACATAAATGTGGTTCATTTACACAGTGGAATACTACTCAGCTATTAAGTTTGGAGGCTAAAAGATGGAACTTGAAACTATCCTGAATGAGGGAACCCAGACCCAGAAAGACATGCATGGTATATATTCACTTATAGGTAGATAGTAGGTAGAGTAAAACCAGGTTACAATCCACAGACCCAAAGATGCTAAGTAAAAAGGGAGGACTTGAGAATCTCACTCAGAAGAGGGAAAAGAATAGACATCTGAAGTATATGGAGGGAGGGAACTGTGTGGGAGAGGAGTGGGGGGGGATCAGCAGGGATCAGGAGGAGGGAGGAGGGAAGGCTGGGAGAGAGAATGGAAATCAGTGTGGGGGTATGATCTCTGGGACCAGGGAAGCTTCTGGGTATCTGTGGGGTTGACCCTACCTGAGACCTCTACCAGAGGGGATTTGGAGCTACAGTGCTGACTCGATATTTTTTCACAGCTTGCATTATTATTTTTGTCATTACTTCAAGTACATATACATTATATGCATACACACAAATACACACACACACACACACACACACACTGGGAGTTCAAAAGGCAAAAATTAAATCCAAAATAAAGAGAAAAATTAATGAAAACTCTCCCAGAAGATGAAAGATGGTAGGTGTCTGAAGGATGCATTTAAATCTACTCTCATGAGAAGAAACCAGGGCAAAAATCAACAAATTTTAATTAGAGATATACATTTCCAAAGTTCTAGTAATAATTAATGGAAGATAGGAAATTACAATGGGAAGGAAAGTGGAACATTAGACACAGGCATAGAATTTCTACTGAAACAGAGAAGGAAAAGCTATAAAGAAGAAAAAGGAGGAGGAAGAGAAAGGACCTGGGGGGGGAGGAGAGAGAGAGAGAGAGAGAGAGAGAGAGAGAGAGAGAGAGAGAGAGAACAGGTTCTGAACTGTAGGAGAACTTCAAGTAGCCAAATACTTCCTGAAGTCAGAGAGGTGAGGAGCGGAGGAAACACTGAAGGGATGAAGTCTGAGAATTTTCCAAATTCGGTGAAAGCTCTAGATCCACAGACCCATGAAGCTCAACAAACCCTAAATATATACGATACAAAAGCTGCACCATGGCGCATCCTTGCTTAAATCTTCCAATGGAAAATAAATTTAAAACAGTCCAATGAGAAGGAAAAGGTAAAAAAAACAGAGTAGGAAATGGGAGGGAGGGACTGGAGAGGGCAGAGGAGAGAAACATAGACTTCAGATCTAATTAGACTATTTTTATCTTGTTTTCTTTACAACCTATTAACACCAGATGAAATACAAAGAATACTTTAAGTTTAATTTACTTTATAAGTGACATATTTAAAGCCATCTAAAGTCAACCAACATTACTTAAATAAACACCTCAGTCAGATCTGAAAATTATTGGGTAGAAATTAAACTACCAGTATTCATAAGCTGGTTTAGAAGTTTTAAATTGGATAGCCTTTTATGGAAAAGCAGTTTTCTGCTTAGCAATCTGATGTTGAAACTCATTTTAAAAATCCCAATCATATTGTTATGATTATGGACACTAGATGAATTTTTGATATTAAAACTCATAAAATGGTTCTGGGTTTCACTTTTATCCATGTAATTCCATTGGGAATCAATGTTCCAGGAACTGTTTTGAAATATTAAAAGGGGGCGGATGAGTCAAAAAGTGATTAAAACATACGTGGCATCAATAGATTGAAGTAACTTATTAAAATTTTGTTGTTTACAAAGACGATGCCGTGGTAATTCATGTGGTCAATATTCAGTTATAGACTGGAAGGTAAATTTGGAGAAATCCAAACAAGAGGGTGTTTTGTGAATAACAACGATACATTTAAATTGTACTCTCAGGCCTTTGACATACATTGGTGAAAATGCAAGTCTGTCAGGCAGCTGTTAGAGAATGCCAGGCAATCTTAACTTCTGAATCAATTCTACTCTCCAAAGTGATCAAAAGAGGACATTGGAACTACTGGAAACCTGCTACTGTGCACAGAGTTACAGCTTCCCAAGTCCTTCTAGGTGCATGAAACGGCTAGTTTGTGATGCTTGCCTTGATTTACTTAGTGTCTGTTGTAAAGGCTCTTTGCTGAAATCCTCCAAAAATAAGAGATGTTCTAACATGTTCTGCAACAATTAACTGGACACAGAAAGGACTAAGAGGAACATCTGGGTTCTTTGTTTAATGAATCAAACGGAAAAATGATAACATGCACACTATCCTTCAGGGATAAATTCATGAAATTAAAAGGCCTAATCTTAATAACAGAATATTGGTTGGGTATATCAGAAGACATTTCTGCAACTATAGCCCTCTCACTGTATGGTCAGAACTTGGCCCAATGCTGACATAAAGTTTTTGTAGCTATCCAATGACTAGAACATGCTGCTTCTTTTCTGATATCAGTTGGGTGGGGCTTCCACCATTCATTCTTCAGGCGAGGACATTTATAGGCCCAGTATCCTTAGGACCAGAAAGTGACACAAGATCAGAGCAACCTTTTTCATGTCAATATAAATGTAATCCTTATATTAATACTTCAGTGCCTGTATTATCCTGAGCTAAACTTCTCAGGCTCTGGCCATATTTCAGTAGTTACATGTTGAGGTTTTCATTATGATTCTTTCCAATGTCAACCAAACTCATTTCTTCCTGGGGTTTTCATTACAAAGTTGTGTCCTTAATGAAAGAGTCAGCTACCTTTCTATGAAAATAGAAAATAATGATACTAAGAAAAATATTCTCAAAGACTAATGAAATATTTAATACAGTTATTTATACCAAAACAAATATTTATGGCATACTTGTGTAGGTTGTGGAAGACCTTAAATATGATGTTCCTTTTTGAACCACAAACTTTGAAGTTCTTTGCAGAAATGCCATGTGATACTTTACTTTTTCTCAATTTAAAAGAAACAGTTTATCATAATGAACTCACAAAAATACAGAGCTTCAGAGTGACCACTGTAACCTTATAGAAGCTCCCTTAGATGTAAAGAACTTGAGTCTGGGCAAAGGTTTGAGACTGCCTTTTTGCTAGTTTTTAAAACATTGCCAGAAAACATATTTTGTCCAACTTATGCGGGTGTCCAAAATAATGGAATTAATTTCCCTGAGATGGAATCAAGGCATAGAATCAAAGAAGTCTTCATATATGCCTAGAGGGAAGACATGCTTTCCTGACAGTTGGGAACAAAGATTTATTGGCCAGGCCTGAACACAGGACTACTTGGACACAGGACTACCTGGACACAGGACTACCTGGACACAGGACTACCTGGACACAGGACTACCTGGACACAGTAAATAACACCTTCTGCTTGTGCCATTGCTACCATGACCATTTTTCTTTCAACCTCAGTGTGAATACAGTAAGCTGAAATAAGTCAGTTTTCTACTTTGCTTACTTATTAATGTTTCAATTATAACTGATAAATTATTTCTCCTCAGAAATCTCTTCATGGGTTCACATGGTTGGAAAAAATTTTACTTGAACCTGGGCCTGTGATTCATGCAACAAACCAAACCTCAAGAAATTCTTCCTTATCTTTCTATCTTTCTTCCTTCCTTTCTTATGTTTTTACTTTGTTTCATTCTTTAAAATTATTTATTAGTAGTAATTAGTGTGAGAATGAACACTTAAAATAAAATAAATACAAGGGAACAATTTTTATATTTATTTACTTATTGTCAAAGTACATCTTATTTTCTTTTGTGAGCACCTGGGAAAGGGTAGCAATTAAAACATTAGGAACTTAGGCACAGAAAAATCAAAGGTTGCTACAGTTCAAGTAGATACAAAGATATTGAGAAGGGAATCTATACCAGGCAGTCTGCCCACAAGCCATATTTAAGATACTAAGTATCTTTTTTTTTTTTTTTACTTTTATTTTTTTACAATCCAGTCATTGCCTACCTCAGTCCTCCCTCCCACAGTTCCTCATCCCATTCCTCTTCCTCTTGTCTCCAAGAGGATGTTCATCCCCACTGCCAGGCATCCTTACTCCCTGGCGCCTCAACACAGTGGTGGAGCATGTGTCATTGTTATATATTGGAGCATCTTTTGGGTATATGTCCAGGAGTGGTGCAGCTGGGTCCACTGTGTTCATAGCAGCCTTATTTATAATAGCCAGAAGCTGGAAACAACCCAGATGTCCCTCCACAGAGGAATGGATACAGAAAATGTGGTACTTTTACACAATGGAATACTACTCAGCTATTAAAAACAATGACTTCATGAAATTCGCAGGCAAATGGATGGAACTTGAAAACATCATCCTGAGTGAGGTAACCCAGAAGCATTTATTCAGGTTCTTTGACATCTAACAGGGGCTTTCTTAAACACTTTACTCTTAAGTTATTTCTTCGAGGAATAGCTTGCTTTTTCTGTCTGCTGAGATAACTGATGTCAGCTTTCTCATCTTCACATCAGTTTCCTCTATCGCTGGGCAATGACAATTATACACTTGAGAGACTCAAGTCTCAGCACCCACTCGGAATCCAGTCTATATGTTCTCTTTACTCATTTGTGGAGGCAACAGAAATCACTCTCTAGCTATTATATCTTTGCTTTGTGTTGCAGAGTAAGCCCAACACTTTCCTACTCTTAAGAACAGGTGCTATTACCATCCTCCATCTCTTGAAATGTCCACGTTACGGCTTTCATTTTTCAACTTGTGCCACAAATTTCTTGACCTTTTGCTTGCTTTTCTCACTTATTATGTCTCTTTCAAAGGGAGAACTCATTACTCTAAATTGATGGATGCATGCTGAAGAAAAGAGAAAGAGAACTGAATGATAACAGCCACTTTCTCATTTTAAAATAGATGTTACAAATGATGAATGTGTTCTGGGGAAAAGCGAAATTTGAAAAATGGAATTCAAGACTTTTCGTTGGAGGACTAGAGAGATGACTAAGTGGTTAAGATTGCTACACAATTATGGGACCAAGGTTCAGATCTCAGCAACTACCTAACATATCAGGTACCCTGCCCACAAATGCCTGTGACTACTGCTCTGAGGGTTTGTCATCCTCTTCTGCTCTTCTGTCCTCTCCTCTCATTTGGCTTTTTATTGGGATCTGGTTATTCTGAGATAACAGCAGGACAGCTCAAAATGAGTGGTTGATTTTAGAGTTGTTGAACAGTGAGGTAGGGATAGTGACACATGACAAAGTGCTCAGCTTACAGATGACGGCACAGTGAGAGAGTGCCAGGTAGTTTTAAATGTCAAATTGAAACAATCTAAAGCCTAGTAGTTAAACAAATTTAGAATTCATATGCACATAAATAAAAATCTCTAATATTAGACATGAACCTTGACAAACTTCACAGAAGTCCACATTTGAGATACTGCTTAGAGAAGATTCCTCTATTGGCATGTCTGTGGGTGATGATATTCTCTAGGCATGTGGCTCTGAACAATATAAAAAAGAAAGAAGCTTACTGGGTTGCACATATACACAACCCAGGTGAAAAGCATGAATTAAATAGAAAAAGAAATGATGATACAGAAAAAAGCAAACACAAAACAAAAGAAAACAACAAAAAACAGGATAAACACATAAAACATTTCTTGGACAGGCGTGAAGGTATGTGGCTAGATCCAAAAGTGAAATTACTATCCCTAGATAAATAAAACGATTCAAACACACAGAGGAGAGCTGACTCATGAGAATACAAAGATTTATTTGCAAAAGTGGTAATTTGGTGATGGGAGAATTTAGATTTCCATTTTGAGAAGTTTCCTCGTTTAAATAAGATGTAGGACATTGGCTCTTAGTGAAAACAGTAAGATGTGGGAACAGTAGAGAAAAGCAGACAGGAAAGTGGAAACCAAAATGGTGATCTCAAGTAAAGGAGTGAGCTGAAAAGGGAACACAATTGGGAAGGGGGAATGTGAATGCATGGATGAGACTTATAATCCACGTAAAATATAAACAAAAAAGTATGAAGGTGTGTTTTTATCTGTGTGTGTGTGTGTGTGAGTGTGTGTGTGTGTGTTATGGTCACTGTTAAATACTGACGTTTATATATTAGCCACAGTCTTTCTCTCTCTCTCTTTCTATCTCTCTCTCTTTCTGGGAGTGTGTGTGTGTGGTGTGGTGTGTGTACGTGTTATGGCCATTGTTACTAACTGAAGTTTATACATCAGCAGTGGCTGAGATTTTCCAGGCTTGAAATTCAAACAGGGGAAGAAAATGTCTTGGGAAGTTATATGCTTTAAACAAATCAAAATGCCTTTGATAATTCTATAGTTTTAGATACAGTGTTTAACAATTACATTTCTTTTTCTTATCATATTCACTTATCAAAATCAACATAATTATTTAGCTAAATGAACTATTTTAAGAATACTTTAAAATTGCTGCAGCATAAATATTACCTCAAGAATTAACAAGCAAGAATAAAATTATACATACATATATACATGTTTCTTTAGACATGAAAAGAGACGGCTCAGAGTTCCAAGAGCTCTGTCATGGAAACGTCTTTAGAAGGATATGCACTTTGGGAGTGACTGGTGTATGTGCCTCAGACACGGTCAGCTTTCATGTTTTCTGTGAAGCTGATGTCACTTAATATGTTAAAATGGCTACATGTATGTATTACACAAAAAATTGTAAATAAATGAAAGGCAATTCAGAATAATGTATCTCAAAAAGCAGAGCAAGCAAACTTTTTATACTTAAAGCAATCTTCCATAAAGTTAAATTTGATGTTTTGATGAGTTATTTACTACTTACTGCTTTAAATGCTATCGTTTGTAAAATGTATTTACTGCTTTTGAAACGTAACATACAAGAGTGTTAGGCTAAAAAGTGCCTCTGATAATAATAATAATAATAATAATAATAATAATAATAATAATAATAATAAAAAATACCACCATAAACAATGAATGAAATAAGACAATGGTTATGAGAATCATTTCAACTAGCAAGTCCTAAGTTGAAGACAACACATTGTAAAGTGTCAGAAGTAATGGAGAATAGCTAATTTTATTATTTGAAAAACATAGAAACAATAAACTATAGAAATAATTATTAATAAGTCCCAGCTGCAGGGTATTGCCTGCCCCAGTGGATTATGTTCCTTAATGAAAGACACACACAAACACACACAGCCTTTATATTTTAATATGCCTTAAGCAGCACACTAGCTGGGCCATTGCAGAACCTTCACTACTGTTACAATCTACCTCCTGCTGATAATTCTGTGTTACTACTTACTAATTCTTATCTTCTATCTTAGCTGCTGCTGTAGACCCAGTTGGGCTCCCCTCTGGGCTGTGCTCTCCTGGCTCCTTGATTTGGTGGCTATGCCACTCTGCCCTGCACTAATCTCAGGCATGGTGTCTTTCCCCCCTCCACACTCTCCCGACATCCTGGATCTCCTTCCTCTTCCCTCCTCCCAGTCTCAAGCCAGGGAATCCTAAAGTCCTGCCTTTTTCTGTCCTCCCCAGCTATTGTCTGTTGGCATCTTTAGTTATCAATCAGAACCAACTGGGGGCAGGCTCCCAGAAGCTATATATAGACCCTTTCATACATTTGTAATACAAACAGCTGTAATAAACTAATTCTGTTCATTATGGTAGACACAGGAAATGACCTTCTCCCTGGGCAACCTCTAGAAAGTTGCATTGTTGAAATTGCAGAAGATAAATGTGACAAAATATTCTTAAATGATTTGAGTTGGAAAGTTTCATAGACATGGCCAGAATTAACCACAGATTTTTGTAGATTTTGTTTCATTTTGTTCGTTTGTTTGATCTAATATTGGCACAATGGAGGGAGGCCATCTTGGACTATATTATATGAGTATATTTCTCCTCTCTCTTCCATCTTTTTGTCTTTTCTTTCTTTTTTCATGGATGGCATTTTATGAATTACAAAATAAACCAAAAATCATGAATTTGACAACAACATAGGTGGGGTTTCACATCTGAGATTTAAGAGAAGATGGGTAGGAAGTAAGCAGAGGATATTATAAAAACATCTGAAATTGACAAAACAAAATTAAACTTTTTTAAAAACAATGTCTTAACATCAATTTTAACATAAGCCTTGTGGGTGAAAGTTCAGCCAAAACATGGTTTAGGATCTCTCAAATAGGTAGGTTAACTTCGGCTATCTATCTCTTTAGTTTGAATTCTTATGCCATATAACTGCACTCAGGAGAAATTCCACGAGGCTTTCTCTGCTTTGGAGCTAGTGAGAAGGAAGTGCAAAGCTTATTCAGTCTGCTATTCATCTGTGGAGCACACAATGGCTTCTGGACACTGAGCCTTCACATACAAAAGAGCCATCACAAAGTCCATTCTTCACACTTAATGGCAAGTAGGGAAAGGAAAATCAGCCTGGAGTAGCAGGATCATTGTCTCTAATGTTCTACACAGTAGGCTATATATAAATATTAGAAAATATCTACTGTCGTGCATATAATAATTGTTAATGATCCAAAGTTTCAAAAATATTTAAAAGACTTAAGCAATTCATCACAACCCCATAAACCATTACTTTAAAAGTTTCTATCTGCTGCTAAAGTAATATCGCACCTATACATGTTTAAAATCATAAATTGATGTTAACTGTTCATTATCATTCTGTGTGTTTGTATGTGCATATGCACGCTTATATGTATAAGTTCGGGTATGTAGGTGACACAGCACATGTGCGGAGGTCAGAGGACAATGTCCAGTGTCAGTCCTCACCGTCCACATTGTTTGAGACAGGTCTGTTTGCTGCTGTATCCATGAGGGTAACTGGCTACGGATTCAGCCGTTCTTTCGACTTTGGCTCATACAGCTACACTAGGATTAACAAGGCTTGCATGCACACCCACCTTTAAGTGAATCCTGAAAATTTAGACTTCGGTTCTCATGACTGTACAAGTGCTTTCCTCACTGAGCTATCTGCCTAACTTAGTGCTAGCTTTTAAACTAGAACATTAATTACTTTATGAAGGCCACGGACACATTTTCCAGCACTCAGGGGTAAGTGCAAACTGTGAAGATGGTTTAAGATGTAACTTCCCAATGAATTTGTTTAGAAAGCAGAAGCAAATGTGCTTTAAAGCAATGTAGTTTTAATTATAATAATAATAAAGAGAATGATAACTATAATAATTACAAATTAAAATAAGCATTCTAAAATTATCTAAAGATTGGTCCAAATACATTTTAAGAGCTGGAAAATATGTATTATTCTGTTAAAACCATCAATATACTGAAACACAGTACAGTCACCATCCCAAAGAAATCCTGTTTTGATAAAAGGAAAGCACAACCCTTCTTTTAAAGAAAAACAAATACTGTTTTATTTTATGTTTCCAATGCTATGCTCACCCTTTCATTTTATTTTATGATTCTGCTATCATAATGAAAACCATATGCTGCAATATCCAGCCAGAGCTCATTCCTTTAACACCGCACAAATGTGCTCACTCAGCAGGCTAGCACAGTGACTGGGTACTTACAAGTGTCTTTGATCCTTTCTGTGCCAACACAGGCCAGGTAAAACAAAGCAACAGTGTGTCTTTCTCTGGTATACGTCAAGTTGGTGTTCAATAATAATTGCTAATAAAATCCCCAAGTGAAATAATTGCTAATATTTAAATATCCATGGGCCTATGTTCTAAGCTAAGGAGTCACTCAACTTTGCAGGTGAGCTGGCAGCCTGTACTACATAACTAACTGAGCAATCTGCCCAATGGTGCCAGTAAACTTGCTTAGCAAAAGCCAGGAAGTGAGGAGGCCTGCTGTTTGTGACATTTAATTACTTTCAGCTGTGAGGCAGATGGCGCCAGCTCTGAGAGCTGTAAAGAGTGGCAGTGACTAGGCTCCTGAAGCACAAACCTTGGTCTCTATGGCATCCTTTGCTGTGGTTTATAGAAGAACCTTCTGCACTTTATTGTCTAAGAGTAGTTACTAACAGAAAGCAGGAGCCATCTGCTCTAATGTCCATTTATTTCTTTCACATTACAGAAACATTCAGAACAATTAAAACTTGAAAGTAATACTGACTCATCTTGGCCTACTGGGTGCAATGTTTCAATGTTTCAGAAAAATATAGAACTGAACATCGATATATATAAACAATATATGTCCATATGAGTTAAAAACAGTACTTATAAGTCGAAAGAATTAGTTCATAATCTGACACTACAACTATCTGCTTACTCAAGGTCACTATTGGTTCCTTAGTTCAATTTCCAGCTAGAAAATGTCAATAGGAAAGGTTAAAGTGAGGATGGAGCTTAGTAGTTCAGGGTTGTATTTATTGCCTGTGAAGTCCTCCTTTCAATTTTGGTTTTTGTTTGTTTTTTGGTTTTTGGTTTTTGGTTTTTGGAGACAGGGTTTCTCTGTGTCATCCTGGCTGTCCTGGAACTCACTCTGTAGACCAGGCTGGCCTTGAACTCAGAAATCTGCCTGTCTCTGCCTCTGCCTCTGCCTCCTGAGTGCTGGGATTAAAGGCGTGTGCCACCACTGCCCGGCTCCTCCTTTCAATTTTGGTGGTGCATATCTGTAAATCCCATCACTCTGGAGATAGAGACAAGAAGGCAGGAAGTTCAAGATTATCTTTGGCTTACAGTGGGTTTCCAGGTCATACTATCATAATTAAAATTGTATCAAAACCAGCAACTAAAAAAATTATTAAAGTATCCTATCAATTTAGTTATGCTATACACGTGATGCTCAAATGTTATCCATCAAAAACAATTAGGCAATAGCAGGAAGGGTGTAAATCATGCAGGATTAACTATGTGGACAGGAACCACAGTGAACGAACTCTATTCCTGAGGTGTGGCTGAAGACTCCCACCAGCTAGGAATCAGGAACTGAAACAATTCTCACTTGTTCAATACCTTCCTCCTTTCCCAGCTCCAAACCTTCCTTTCCTAGGAATTTTGCTTGAAACATCAAAGATGTACCCTTAAACCTTGCTTAACTTACTTGGACCTCAGTCAGATCAAAGATACCTCCATAGCTCCCCTATCATTTAATCATCACACAGGAAAGAGAGATAAAAGAGAAGAAGGTTCCTTAAGACCCTAAAGAACAAGAACAGTCTAAAAGCTCCAAAAAACTCTACACAGAGTCATCATTTTGACAATGAGGCTAGAATCTCCTTTGCAAAGCCCACATCCATATTCTATTGAACATCTTCTATTTAGCATAACTATGTTCTAATTCTGCTTCTCATTGGCTTAGTCTGAAATTCTTTTCCCCAATGTGATCAAGAATCTGGCATTACTCAAGCTGAGGTCCCTAAAAGATTATGGAAAATTCTCAGGTCAAAGTGGAGGACAGCATGTAGCTGTAACCCCATACCATCTTCTGCTCTAAATTTGCATATTAAGACCAATATATTATAATTAGACAAATAAATTAAGTCTGGGAGAACCTTCCTAGATTCTCTTTAGAAGGCAGCATGAGTTGCTAATCTAAAACAAATGCTAAAACACCTGCTAAAGTAGAGGAATGTAACATGATTACAAAGTACTTTCCTTAGTATTGTTCATCGTAACAGGAAAAGATGTACGTTACAGCTGCACCATATCTTGTACAGTATTAGTGTGTATAACCATCACCTCATACACATTAATAAGTAGTCCACAGGTATGTAGCTTTGGAAAGACTTTTTGGAATTGGCTAAAAGATAAATGCAGAGCATCAGAAAAAACACATGGAAAGGGATAAAGGGAAAGACAACAAACAATTGTTTCAATATTTGAATGAATGTAAAAATGAATAAAGTCTGTAATTGCCACTTGAGCTACTACTAAACACTGCCTCTTTTAAAATTCAAGAAAATTAAATTTTCACTGAATTTTTTAATAATGTGTCTATAATACATTTTGTCTCTAATCTCATAGAATGCTTCTGCTGAATTTTTTTCCAGGCATAACTCCAAGTCTCTGAATCATAAGCACAGCAATGGGAATTGGTTTACATTAGTAGAACACAGTCTCATCGGGAAAATTTGGAGCAGAAATATTACCTTTAATTTCCTAGCTTTCTCATTGTGTGATACACTCTGTGTGGCATGACTAACCAAGAAAGAAATGATGCTTCACAAGCCTCTTGTATCTCTATCCTGATATTGTTGTATGCTAAGTTTCATGCTGCAATGACTAGAACTATCTCTACAACTTAATTATTATTCATTCTATACAATTTCTTTAGTGAGCAACATATATAGATGCATTGAGGAGGCTGTCACTGGAAATTCAAAGTGTGTATGGGAAATACAAACAAATTTATAGAAGAAGCAAGGAAAATGGGAACAACAACTTTTATTAAAAGACATTTCCTATACCTGAGTTTATGAGTTGAAATGCTAAGTGAAATGATAGTTACCATAAGACTAACTCATTTTTGGCGAAGTAAATATTCTGATTCTCTGCAGGGCGTCATTTCTTGGATCATTAAACTAGGAAGTTCTATCTCCATATCCAGTGGGACACATCCATCAGCAAATTTCATTATAAATTTAAAGAATTATAAAAATGCCAACACAAAAATTAGGTAACAATTTTTTTAAGATCTGTTTAGAAATTATTTCATATTCTAAAAGTCCTGTCATTCATTATTACACTAGACTCCTAAAAGGACTATGGAAAATAAAATCTTTCCTGCATAGCACAGATTGGGATATTCTTAGTAAAATTTATCTATATCCTAGCAGATAATATGGAGAACCTTTTATGTCATAGAACACACAAAGATGGAATTTCAATTACAAAATTATCTAAAATTTTTTAGCAGACCAGAACAGTTATGTGCTAGTTGTGGAACATGTGTAGGTTGTACATAAATTCCTGTCGTATAGAGTGGTCACGGACAGCTGCTATGACACTGAAGGAAGGTGGGTCTAGAAGTCAAAAGTCACTCTTTCGTGGCTAACACAAGAGTTAGCTTTTACATTCAAAACACTTTATTCATGAATTGTCAATACAATAAATGTTCCAGTAGTAATGAAGACTCTGTTATCCTTTTAATCTTTAAATCGATAGATTAAAACATATGTAATTATTATTCATAATATGTTTTTAAAACCTACCCTATGGTTTGACTAGTCTTTGTTTTTGTTTCTTTGTTCCTGTTCATGAGACTTTACAACCACCCTTGGAATTTTTCAAGAAAATAATGTATTGTTAACTAAAATTACTGTGCTGGAAAATAGGCCTAGAGCTTCTGGTCCTATCTACCTGACATTTATACTACTGAAAAATCATTTCAATATGGAAAGTTTACAAGGCAGGCACCTTGGGGACACACCAGGACCTGAATGGAGACAGTAAAGACCGACAACCAGAACAAAGAGAGAATGTGACTCAGAAGCTGGCCTGTGCACTAGAATGGAAGGCAGAATGCCATTTAATTAAACTGTCCTGTGTGCTAGATAGAAAAGCAGAATGCCATTTGCCTCTAAGATCTCTTTCTATAAGTAACTGGCTTTTTGAATGAAAAGAAACAATAAACAAAACCAAAACAGACAGACACATTCCCATTGCTCACTTCCCTTGCAGAGCGACTGTGAGTGTCTTTCCAAGATGCATACTTTTCATTCCACCTTCAATTGTAACTAGAATTCTAACTTCTGGTTTGGAATTTGTTTTAGTTTAAGCAATTTTATTAAGTCTTCTATTAGCAAAGGGTCTGTTTTGTACTATTTTGGGTTGTTTGTTTGTTTGTTTGTTTGTTTTTGGAACAGCTTGTTACATAGCCCCAGCTGACTGGGAATTCCTCCTTCTATACAACCTCACAATAATAATGCTACAATAACACAAATATGCCACCCTGCCTGGCAGCAAAAAGGATTTTTCTTAGAATTATGTATAAACTTATAACTTAACTTCTAATAATAAAAACTGATAAAATGCAGTTCTGCTGGAATATTCTACATTAACACTGGATTACCTTGACCCATTGAGCCTAGAGTTATGGTCACTTCTCTCTTTCTTATGGTGAGAGAGTTGTCATTGTGTTTAAGGTTAATGGAAAAGCCATCTGAATTCTCATTCAATGTCCACATGTGATAGATGTTGGCTTAGATCAGACATTGAGAGGCATTCAAGAATCAAGAGGCAAAATACCATGTAAATCACTAAATCTAACACAAGGAGGGGTGCTGGTAGAGAACTAAAGTCACATCCAAGTTCAAGGCATTTGAATAACTACAGTACTAGCAAGAAAATGCATCACCCCTCACAAGCCCTGCCACTGCCTCTTGGGATCCTTGCTCATTCTTATTTCTTTGGTGTGTGTGTGTGTGCCTCTGTGTGTGTGTGTGTGTGTGTGTGTGTGTGTGTGTGTGTGTGTGTATTCCCACAAAGATAAACCCCATGAGGAGTGAAAACGTGAATAAACTATGAATAATTAAGATATTGTTATTCTAGCTTTTATAAAAACGAGCATTCCAGATCTCTAGTTTCCTAAAACTATTTCTTCATGTCTAAATGGTTCCATAAACAACTCTCTATTATTACAAGACTGCTTGTCTGACAGACTGCTTGTCAGAAAGAAATATGAAAAAGAAGGAAGAGGGAAAACAAGAATCTAGTCCTTCAAATGAAAAACTGGAGCTTATAGGAAGTTGTGAATTACCAAAGCAGACTAGCCATTTCATAGTATAAGAACAATTAATTATTAAGAGTTTTTGTTAAAAGGCAAACATCATTATGTAAACTTTGTAAATACCTCTAATAATTCCGACAACAGTGCTATTTAAGTAGGTCTTCTAATTGCTCGATTACACAAGCAAGGACAGAGGCTGGAAATTCATTTGGAGTAATTAAAGTGCTAAAAGTTTCCGATTCAAGCTCTGACTGTTCTACATTTCCAAAAAGCATTTATCAATAAGACAAAACTGAAACAAACAAGACTTATGGTAACTTATATACATTCACTTTTAAAAGAACGTACTAGAAGATGTTTTTATTGGGTATGGTGTATGATTTGCCTTGAAAAACAAAGACCCGGGTTTTACCCAGAATTCACATACAAGCTGGTTACACTTGTGCTCTAGGTGCTAAATAGCCAGAGACAACTAGACCTCTCTGACCATCCTGCCTCGTGTATTTGATGTTTGATGAACTTCAAACCAGTGAAAGATATTTTCTCAAAAGATGGTGAGGAGTGTTCCTGAGGAACAACACAGAAGCTGTTTCTTCCATAGGCACAAATGCCTGAGTGGACATGCAGACAGACAGACAGACAGACACACACACACACACACACACACACCATTATGATTTTATTCATCCTCTCACGCCTCATTTTATAAAATGCTAAATATGTGCTATGAGAACTAATGACCTTACTTATGGCTCTGGGACTCAAGTAGACGAACAGTATTTGCCTGGCATAATTAAAATTAAGAAGTAAAGATAAAAATAACAGTGAAAATCAGTTATGCTTTTTGGGGGAATAATATACCATGTTTATGTAGTAAAACTCTGTTTTATTCAAAAAATCTAAATGGAAGAAATTAATTGTGACCTTTAGGTGTAAATCTAGAATGTCACCAACCTTTGTTTTAATTCTGAGTCCATTATTTTGCTTTCAGCAAGAAAGAATCTATTCTCTGTAATTATTGTTGGAAGAAAAATTATAATGGTATTTTAAAAATGAGAGAACATTCCTATTAGCTGACATTTGATATTTTCACTCAGATTTTTTAAAAGGCTGTTTTTTATGCTTTTGAAAACCATATGGTCTTGAACTGTCAACACATCATTGTAAAGTCTAATTCAAAATGTCTGCTCAGTAAACAGAAGCCATTTTAGATCTTTTGTCTTGTGAATCTTATAAAACTCTCTTGGTCTTATAGTCTCAAGGAAATGAAGTAGTCTATCATATGCAGTAAATACGTTTCTTAGAAAAGCAGAGCTAGTAGAAAGCTCAGTGTCTCACACATTAAAGCAGGGCTGTACGTACGGTGACTCAGAGGCTTCAGACCAGTCTATTAATATTTCTTTCCTTTTTTCAAACTTAATTTTATAAAAACTATAGCCTTTAAGTTTTTTCTTTCAAATATCATTCTGGAGGATTCACTGCTTATATAGTCTCAATGTAAATACCCCTAAAGGTGTCACTTTAGATGCCAAGTTATTAATAGAGCCCAAGTCTGTGCAATAGTCTGCTAACAGTGGTCTAGTCTCCCAGCACTGTGGGATTTGAAAACAAACCAACATGGATCAAATCCCAGGTTCAAAACAAAAAGGATGAACTAATCTAAACATTTACACTCCTCAGATTCATCTGCTTCAACTTTAAAAGTTAAAGTAATCATTTAGTTTTTAATTGTCATTCAATGAAAGATCATATTAATGAGCTAACAAAGGACTTGATAAATAACTACCACTGTGCTGGTTAGGTTTTGTCAACCTGATGCAAATTAGATATCTGGAAAGAGGAAACCTTAAGTGAGGAACTGTTTCCACCAGATTTGCCTGTGAGTGTGCCTTTGGAAACAGTTCTTCAGTTGCTAATTAACATAGGAGGGTTCAGCCTACCTTGGGCAGCACCATCCCTAGGTAGGTAAGTCTAAGCTATATAAGCAAAGTATCTGAGCAGTGAGAAAGGGCGCAAGCAAATAAGCAGCAGACCTCCATATTCTCTGCTTCAGTTACTACCTCCTGGTTCCTACCTTACTTCTTCAAAGATGGGGTGTGATCAGGAAGAAGGGAAACTCAAATGCTTTCTCTCTATAAGTTGTTTTTGGTTAGTGTTTTATCACAGTAATAGAGGATATAATTAATACAACTGTTTGTGTTTATTCTGAGATTTGGAAAAAAATTGTACTATCCTTCACAGAAATGAATTATTGGAGGATCAAAATACTGTCTTAGTTAGGGTTCTACTGCTGTGAACAGACACTATGACCAAGGCAACTCTTATAAGGACAACATTTAATTGGGGCTGGCTTATAGGTTCAGAGGTTCAGTCCATTATCATCATGGCATGAGCATGGGCAGGCATGGTACAGGCAGAGCTGAGTGTTCAACATCTTCATCCGAAGGCTGCTAGCAGAATACTCACTTCCAGGCAGCTAGAAGTAGAGTCTGATAGCCCATGCCAACATTGACTCACCTATTCCAACAAGGCCACACCTACTCCAACAAGGCCACACCTCCAAATAGTGCCACTCCCTGGGCCAACCATATACAGACTATCACAAATATGGTCAAATATTTTGTAAACATTTAAAGCAGTATGTATTGAGCAATGACAACTTTGAGTTAGCAATTACACATTATCTATAATGCATATATATATATATAGTTATATATAATAACTATGTATATGGTTATAATATATTCATTGAGAAACTTTGAGTTTCTTTGCTTGGATTGAGCCAGTGCTTCTGACTTCTCCCAGAAAATCTCAAGATGGTATTCCAGAGCCTTCTGTGGGGGCAAAAGTCCCATGACCAGGGCAGGTCTCTGCACACTCTTTCTTGCCTCCTGCCTTTCCTCAACCAAGGTGATCACAACACAAGGGCCCAACTAATCTAATGAAAGGAAGAGTTACAATGAGCTATTCCATATCTTTACTTCAAAAGAAATAAAAATTCCCTGTTATAAGGAGCACCTCTGTCATCCCCACTGAAAGTCCCTGTAGAACAAATGCTGAATTAAAAGGTGCATGGTTACTTATAAGTGCACATTCAAGTTGTCAACAAAATTTGGTATGCATAGGTTTTAAGTGTACCTTATTTCTTACAAATACAAAATGGTCATTTAACAACATAGTTAATAAAAGATAATTGTAGTTATGACATAAATAATATAGGTGGTAAACTGAAGACAGAAATTTCAAGGTTGATATACTGAAACACTGAAAGAAATCTTTGTATGGATATAAAATTTTCAGCAGCGCAGCCATGCCTTGTATATTCCTAGGAATGAAAAGCAGAACCACAGAGCAACTTTTAACCCAGCCTATATCTTTAACAACCTAGATATGTGTGTGTGTGTGTGTGTGTGTGTGTGTGTGTGTGTGTGTGTGTGTTGGGGGGGGTGTCTTAGCAGCTTTTGAGTGTACTTCACTTTCAGCTTCTCTGTTTGAAGAAACCCCAAGGTTACATTATTCGTCCCAAGATGAGATTGTTTCATTTTCCTTTTAGTTTAGCTGTGCACCTTAGATATCTAACAGGCTTTTAGTGGCAGGAGGAGGTCAGTCCATGTTAGGTTTGTATGGAATTTAGCCAGCCTCAATCAAATAAATTATACATAATTAATTCATTAAAAATAAGACAAGTAAATAGAAATAATTGGAAGAAAGTTATAATGGGCTGGGGATGCAGGCAGAGTGGTGACCTAGAATCCACAAAGCCATGCTCTAGAAAATAGAAGCTCCAGAATAATTCATTTTCATTCCTGAAATGCATGGCACATATCTAAACACCTAGCAGGCAGGTATAAATGGTATCCAGACTCTACTACATGTTTACTTATTTAATCCTATGACATTATGCATTTCAGGGACTCAAAGAAAGCAAAACCTAAACGTATAGATATGGAATTCAAAAGAAAATTTTATTATGTGCATACTAATAAATAGTAAATAGCAGATGTACAATTATCAAAAGAGACAAGTAAATAGAATGCAATGAAGTAAAGCTTTGAAGCAATGCTTTCTTCCTGTCTCCCTCTCTATTTGTTCTATCCTCAGCATATATTCTCTGAGCATATTCTCTGTTCCTAGGTGTTGCTGTGGACAGGAGAAGAGTACTAAAGGACACAACCCCCTCCGTGCTTCTGGAAATGGCCTTTGTGGTCATGGAAGAGAGTAAAATTAAACCTAGAGGAATAGGCAGTGACAAGTGCCTGTAGAATGCAGACAGAGTTGGGAGGAACTGGAAATGACACAGAGGAGAATCAGTTTAGAGCTGAGGTGAGGAGAGTCAGATAAGAAGACGGGTAACTTGGGGGTAGATCTGAGAAAGAGAAGCAGGATGTCAAGGAGACGGCTGACAAGACAAAAATACCAGGCTATCTTTTGTAAAATTGCAAAGACGAGAAGCCAAAAGAATTAGGTCCTATCAGGTCCTGTAAACCTAGTAGAGCAACAGATTCCAGATTTAGGAAGGAGAAATGGAGAGATTTTTTAGAGACAAAACCAAAACAGCAACAACAAAAAAACCAAAAACAAACAAACAAAAAATAAACAAAGTAACTTATCATGGTGCAACTTTTATGTTAAAGTGTTATGACATTAACATGGGAACATCATCTTTTTTTTTCCTTCTGAGAGGTTGCAGCAAAAGTGTGGTGTGGGGGTCATGAGAATTCTGTGAAAAAGACATGAAGGTACTTGCTCAAATGTGTTTCCAAGGTAACAAAAAAGATTCTGTAAATTCTTTGAAAGCAGATCCACCAATGAGGGAATGTGGATCTGGGATAGAACATGTGAGAGCAGGTAAGACTTCGGTTTTCTCAGAAGTGTGTGTGAAAACTACCTTACACAGGATGGGACTGTCAGTTCAGCCGCTCTTGTAAAATAGTCGTATTCTGAAGTTCTGTACTGGACTATTAGTTTTGATTATGGGAAAGCATTTTACTTAAAGATAATCTTAGAGCAGTCCCACCCCCGCTTTTTCTCTTTTCTTTAGCCTGGCCCTGGCTTCACAGGGGTCACCAAAGGTGCTGTGCAACAGCATGACTCAGACTCTTCCCTGTTCTCCAAGGACAAGAAACCAGACAAGTGAATCTGAAGTAGAAATTCTGCTCACTTACCATGTTTTAATCCTCTCTGACCTGCATACTTCTTTTTATTTTATAAATGCAAAGTAGGATGATTATTTTAATATTTAAAATGAATCATCAGTACTAATGCTTATATTATTCAATATTTTAGTTGTGAAGATTTAGTTACTGGTTTCCTATTTTTAGGTGATTTTTTCCTATTCTTTAATTGATAATATAAATTGTTAGCATGCCATGCTTAGCTTCCAGAGGCAATTTGCATTCTCTTAATTTAGTCATAAGTGTCTTGAAGTAATAAAATATGTTCATGTACATTAGATTAAATGTGGTGTTTATAGGGTCATGCTAAAGAGACTCTGCATTCCTGATGTCAGCTTTCCTGACCTAGAACCCTAAGTATGTGTCCACCCCAGTCTCTTCATAAACTTATATCTGCTCCAAGTTAAATGATTTTATCACAAATCACGACAATTTCCTGAGGCTATGGTACAAATATGCATTGGTGAAAAAAAGAACTGTTTACAGAAAAAAAGAATGCAGTGCCTAGAACATCTAGGCGGTTACCAGAAAACCTTCACTTATCTTTAAGGCATCTCAATTAAGTATTGCCTCTGGTATTGAAGTAGTGAATATCACAAACCAAGGAGCAGTGATTCACTTTAGAGTTTGGGCATGAGAGACAACTAGCACCTTCACTGTCATGCAACAAAACATGCTGGAAGAAAGCACTGGGCAGAAAGGCTTGTCAACATGGTGAACTAGATCTGTATATGCAGTGTAACTATGTGAAGACTAGATACAGCTCTGTCCATTCTGAAGACGGAAATGCCCAACTTGGCTACTAGAGAGGATGGTGAGTATAGAGGTCCACTTTCTGTAAAGCAGTGTTTCTCAAGCTCCCTAATGCTATGAGCCTTTAATACAGTGCCTCGTGCTGTGGTGACCCCAACCATAAGATTGTTTTCATTGCTACTTTATAACTGTAATTTTCTACTGTTATGAATCATAATGTAAACACCTGTGTTTCTGATGGTCATAGGTTACCTCTGTGAAAAGGCTGTTGACCCCAAATAGGTTACGATCCTCAGGTTGAGAAATGGCTGCTATAGAGAATTCATACAGGTTCCTACAAATAAGGATATACCTAAAGAACATAAAACTTAAAGAAATTCGTTGTGGTGTATTAAAACAGCTTTTGTAACTGTTACTTAAAGTCTGGATCTCTGACGGATTTTAAGCCCAAGCTCAATGCTGCTGCTCTTTTACATCGACATGTTACATTACATTTCAGCAACCTATTTTTTGTAGGTAATTAGGCTAAAGAAGCAGAGGACTAACATTTAAAAGCAAAGCTTAATACAGTTCTTTGCCTCGTATGAAAGAGAATAGTTAGGAAGGCTCATTTGAATGGGCATTTAACATTTCAATTCTTTGCTAAAGGAGCAAAGCATAACAATGAACATCTTCCAAACAGAAAGATAGTTTTATGCTTACCTGGCTATCTAGAGAGGCAGCTCAGTCTGCCCAAGGAGCCTGTCTGTGCAATACCAGATACTACATACCAGGACCTGGCCTGCTGTGAATTCAGAACTAAGAAGCATTATTTTTAAGAGTGAGAAATATATTTATTATTTCCTTATTTATTTTATGTTTGTATGTTTATGCTTATATGTGCATATGCACACACACACACACACACATGCCCCACATTTGTGCAGGAGTACATGGAAAACATAAGAGGGAGTCAAATCCTTTGGAACTGAAATGACAGGCAATTGTGAGAAGCTATGTGGGTGATGGGAACTGAACCCAGGTCTTCTACAAGAGCAGTAAGTGCTTCTCCCCTCTGTGCCATCTGTCTAGCCCCCGGAATTATGACACACCTACTTAGAGTTTATATTTACACAATTTTCAAGACTGAGCACTTTGTCAAACGAATAATGAAGAAGTATTAAGGGGAAACATGCTTTCCCTCCTCCAAGTAGAACAAACAGATAAATCTAGTGTACAGCAAATTCTACCATGGGCTTGGTATGTAATGCTGCTGATTAGACTGCGCCAGCTTTGAAGAACAGAGTCCCACAGACCATTTTAAAAGGGAATCAATACACTTAGTTCTGAATACTCTTCACTGTCAGGAAACCATCATAACCTGGAAAGTGGAACTGCTACATTTCTAACAACAATTCAATGTCATTTTCTCATAATACTCATCCTGATGGTTAGGAGATTTGAAATGGTTTGCACAAATGTAATGGTACAGTAGGCACATCATAAAACAAGGCTGCGTTAGAATAGCTGTTCTACCAGGACCGCTGTGGTAATATACCAAACTCTAGCAGGTAATGCTGTGGTACTGGTAAATAAAATCACAGGTCCCTAAAGGTCAAACAAATCAAATAGTTTTTATCCTATGGAGCTGAGGAAAGGCACATTCAGGTAAATTTTTATGGTTCCTCTGAAGGAAATTCAATTTCTGTGACATGGTTTAGAAAGATATTTTCTTCATGAGGATGGAATGTAAAAGACATTTGTTCATACAGCATACACATGCTCTACAAATCACATTCAGACTGTAATTTAATTTACATATTCATGTCTTAATGTATAAGCCTCACAAAATACAAGTAAAGCATAAAGGTCTGAGAGAAATAAAGCTTCAATAAAAATTTTAGTATTTATTTTCCCTTGAATTCACCATAGGAATTTATCTGACCTACTTTGGAAACCACTGATCAAAGAAAACGGCAACTAAAATGTGTGAATTACTATGAGAGAAGGTAAAGACACATCTGTTACTAGAGTTTGGGAGAATGTGCATGAAAATCAGAGAGGAGGATAATAACGACACAGAACGAGAGAGTAGGAGCGTAAGGTGTCCTTCAGGTAGAGGCCACAAATATGATGTGGTAGGGCCTTTGATGATGACAGCTGATTCTAGTAACAGAAAATTCAATGATGGAATTTTACGAGAACACTGTAAGGATGGCATAATTACTGAATCCATTTGAAACAATGCAACCAAAGTAACAATGCAAAATCTGAGAAATAAAATCGACAAAAAAGCAGATGACAGAAGGTGGTAGGTCACTAAGAGTTTTACCTAATGTGTGTATTCCTTATGTAGTCCTACCTTGATTTGGGCAGACCTCTGATGAAAAGGAAATCCAACCTACTGACTAATTGCCTGACTCTGTAAGAGTCTCAAAACTATCAATATTTTAAACCTAGACTTGGCAGAGTGTGGTGAGATCTCTTATAATAAATACTGAGACCTTTCTAAGAAGTGAGTCCTGTAGATATGAAAAAGTGAATACAGTATTATTTATAAGATGCCTGTGAAGGGAGCAGCCTTTGAAATAAAGACTCTTAAAAAGAACAGGCTTTGCCTCTTCTTTTTCATGTCGGAAGAAGCAATAGCTTCTGTCATGTACACAGCTATGAGAAAATAAACTCTGACAGGAATCTGAGGTATCACAGTGTCAGGTTCTTCCTAAACACAGCCCACAGATCACAGCACAGCCAGGCAACACACAAACAAGCCTTTGCATTGCTGTATGGAGGACCCAGGGAAGGTGATGAGACTTCTCACACAGTTGAAATTGTGAGATAATAAATGGCTGTGAGCATAAACAATGTCCATAGAAATTAATACTAAAGCTGTCTTGAAAAGTCTCACTGAGGAACTGAGAACAATCCATTAGATGGTTTGCAAGAATGTGGAATAAATTAAAGAAAATTAAAACATCATTTAATACTCCAAAGTATCCAATATTTTGTGATAGTAATAGCAAGTGATAAAGCAGTTTTTTATGCCAAACCTCTGGAGAAAATAAAAGATTTGGATTAAGATTTTAAAAATATCAGAAAAGTCCCAACCTTATAAGTTTGCAAAGGTGACCTTCAGAAATAGTAAAGGTAAATTCTGAAAAAAAAATTGAAAAATAAATCTGAATAATTGTTACTATATACAAAAATGCCCAGAAAATAATGTTAAGGGAAAAGTCAGGGCCAGGATAAATAGGACAATACAAAGCAATACTTTCTTTCTTTCTTTTTTCTTTTTCTTTTCTTTTCTTTCTTTTTCTTTTTCTTTTCTTTTTTTTTCTTTTTGGTACTTTATTTACATTTCAAATGTTTTTCCCTTTGCAGGTCTCCCCTTGGGAAACCCCCTATCCCATTTCCCCTCCCCCTGCCTCTATGAGGGTATTCCCCTACCCACCCACCCACTCCCATCTTCACTCCATGGCATTCCCCTACACTGGGGCATCTAACATTCTCAGACCCAAGGACCTCTCCTCCCACTGATGGCCAACAAGAACCTCCTCTGCCACATATGTGGCCAGCAACATGGGCCCCTCCATGTGTATTCTTTGGTTGGTGGTCCAATCTCTGGGAGTATGGGGGGGGCCTGACTAGTTGACACTGTTGCTCCCTCCCCATGGGGCTGCAAACTCCCTCAGCTCCTTCAGTCCCTTCTACAATTGCTGCATCTGGGACCCCAAGCTCAGTCCAACAGTTGCTGTGAATTGAATCATGGGTGTTCCGAACTTTTGGAACTTTTGAGACTATGTATCAGTGAGTACATACCGTGTTTGTGCTTTTGTGATTGAGTTACCTCACTCAGGATGATATTTTCAAGTTCCATCCATTTGCCTGTGAATTTCATGAAGTCATTGTTTTTAATAGCTGAGTAGTATTCCATTGTGTAAATGTACCACATTTTCTGTATCCATTCCTCTGTCAAGGGACATCTTAGTTGTTTACAGCTTCTGGCTATTATAAATAAGGCTGTTATGAACACAGTGGAGCAAGTGTCCTTACTATACATTGGAACATCTTCTGAGTATATGCCCAGGAGTGATATAGCTGGGTCCTCAGGCAGTATTATGTCCAATTTTCTGAGGGTCCACCAAACTGATTTCCAGACTGGTTGTACCAGCTTGCAATCCCACCAGCAATGAAAGAGTGTTCCTCTTTCTCCACATCCTCACCAACATCTGCTGTCACCTGAGTTTTTGATCTTAGCCATTCTGACTGGTGTGAGGTGGAATCTCAGGGATGTTTTGATTTGCATTTCCCTGATGACTGAGGATGTTGAACATTTCTTTAGATGCTTCTTGGCCATTTGAGTTTCCTCAGTTGAGAATTCTCTGTTTAGCTCTCTTCCCCATTTTTTGATAGGGTTATTTGTATCTCTGGAGTCTAGCTTCTTGAGTTCTTTGTATACATTGGATACTAGCCCTCTGTCAGATGTAGGATTGGTAAAGATCCTTTCCCAATCTGTTGGTTACTGTTTTGTCCTATTGACAGCGTCCTTTGCCTTAGAGAAGCATTCCCATGCGGCTTCATAGCCAAATAGTGCAAGGATAGAGCTAGCCTCCAAGGAGTGTGGACAAGCCTGGGATTAGGGGTAAGGCCAAAACCTCTGCTCAGAAGGACCTGCCCAGAACCTTCAGGACAGAGGGACTGAGGAGTGGTCTTCCAGTTTCCTTCTGCAGTGGGGAGCTGATCCTGTGACACAGGGCTCCATACTCAGTGCCAGGAGAGAGCTGTTCTCCCATCAGTGCTGACACACCTTCGAGCACAGGAAGATCACCACTTCTGTTCAAATTCCTCAATCTGGAGGGAACCTCACAGAGCCATCAGGACACAGGAACCAAGGAACAACTGGGGATTAGATTCTTCTGGTTTCTGTCTGCACCCCAGAGCTGACCCTGTACCACAGCTCTCCAAACCCAAATTACTCTCAGCGAGAGCTGGTCTCCAAGGAGTACTGATACAAAGGCTTGCAGGAGGGACAAGTCACAGTCAGAGAGAGCAAGACCAACAAATCATCAGTAGTCATCCAAACAACAAGAAAAGGGTCAGCAGGGGTCAACAGGGTACATCAGCTGCATTTCAGGGAGAAATGCCCAGTTTTAAGACCAGGACAACTGTGGGACCATGAAAGGCATCCTAGTTTCTGGTTGAGCTAAGGTTTAAAACCCTGGGATCCAGTAGGAGGTCCTCTGCAGGGTAGGTGTTTTGCCATGCTCCTGGACCATAAGCTCCTGGCATGAGGCCGCAGCTCTCCATAGGTCTGTGACCATCAGTCACATAGCCCCAAACCCCTCCACAGGTAGAGGTGTGGTCACGTAGCCTCAAGACATTCCCATTTTTAATGAGGCACCTAGAGGCTTAGCCAATAAACTCCCCTTCCTTTTCCCAGCCATTCCTCCCTGCAAAAGGTATATTAATCTCAGGCCCGCCCTGAGCTTGTGGGGGTTTGGTTTCACTCATCACCACTCTCCACCATGACAATAAATACCCTAAAACCATAGACTGTCTCTCTTCATCGGGATCTGCTGTGGGGAATGAAGGAACAGGCCTTCGTCTAAAGAGCCGAGTCTAGTCTCCTGCAGAATGCTCCCAGACATGGCCTCTACCAAACCAACCCAGCTAGCTGGCAACAAGCCAAAGACTGGGTCCCCTGCACGACCCAGCCAGCTTCTCCCTGCTTTTCCCCCGCAGTCCTGGGCTAGATCTAGCCTGAGGGCCCCCACTCGGTTCTCAGCTCTTCTGTAGCATCCAGTGTCTTGTGGGATGCCCAAGAGCCTGGGAACCAGACGGAGCCAACTCTGTCTCCCCCAGCCCCGGGTGGTGTCCTGTGGCTTCACACAGCCTGACACCCCCTGGGTGGTGCTGTGGGGGGAGCGTGGTCAAACTTCCCACATCCTGACTCTCCCAGAGGCCGGAGCCAAGGGACAGACGCAGGACTCTCACCACACACCACATTAACCCAACAGACAACCAATCATAACTTATTGACCTTCTGTGAGAGGTACATGTAAAATGGTAAAAACAGGAATTGAAGATATTTTAAAATATATACATTTTATTTTTTCTCATGTCTGCAAAAACAGTTAAATATTACTAAAATATGACACAATTTTTAATTTAAAAGATAGACTTCTGAAGGCTGAAAATAAGATGAAAATGTTCCTAAGTGTAGTAAAACCAGAGACTAGGCTATTTTGTTTGATTTCACAACATACCCTTAGTGCAGTATACTTACAGGGACATATCCTGAGGACAAAATGAAGTGTAAACAAATTTCAAATGTATTCCCGTTGTTATATAGACGGGACAAGAGTTATGCAATTGTTAGTCTTGGAGTTTTTAAACAGTATAATGAGAAAAGGAAACATAGTAGCCCTTTCCTTACATTATTTGCAGTGCCTTAGACAACTGAAAATGCAGTCACATGTGAGGAAATCCCTAAACTCTGCATGGGGAACTGGGAAACTCGTGGGGGGCTCAAGACATACTTTTTATTTAGCAAATAACAGCACAAATACTTGAATTCTGAAAGTCTGGAAACTTCCAGCCCTATAGTAATTCCAAAGGTAGTACCTTGAAAATATTATTTTCCCCTAAAGAAACCAAATTTGCTTGGTTTCATTAAAAGTCTGGAGCTGTCAAAGATGTAGAGCAAGGGGAACACTCCACCACTGCTTTAGGGAGTGTAAACTTGCACAGTCACTTTGGAAATCAATATGGCACTTTCTCAGAATATTCGGAACCCATCTACCTCAAGACCCAGCTATACCCCTGTGCATATACCCAAACAGCTGTCCATCACACCACAAGGATGCTCGTTCAATTCTGTTTGTAGCAGCTCTATTTGTAATAGCCAGGAACTGGAAATAACCTAAATGTCCCTCAACCGAAGAATGGACAAAGAAAATGTGGTACATTTACACAATGTTTGGCTGTGTGTCTTTGCATCTGTTTTCATCAGTTGCTCAGCTGTTTCACTCAGCTGTTAAAAACAATGACATGATGAAATTTGCTGCCAGATGGATGGAACTAGAAGAGATTCTCCTGGTTGAGGTAACCCAGATCCAGAAAGACAAAACTGGTATGTACTCACTTATAAGTGGATATTAGTTATAAAGTACAATAAACCCTGCGACAATACACAGACACAAAGAAGCTAAGAAACAAGGAGCACTCAAGTGGGGATACGTGAATCTTTCTGTGAAGGGGAAATAGAACATGTATTGCTGCAGAATGGGGAATGGCTCTTAATGGGGCAGTGGTTGGAGGATGGAGAGAGAGAGTACAGGAAGAGGCAATTGGGATCAGGAGCCATCTCTGGCATGAGCTAGAAACCTAGTGTAATGGACTAGGAATCTATGAGGGTTACCCTAACTAAGACTCCTAGTAATGGAGGATACAGAGCTTGAACTGGCCATCTCCTCTAACTAGGCAAGACTTCCACTGCAGAAATTGGGACACTAATCCAGCCACCAAACCTTTGACCTAAACGTTTTCCTGCTTGCAAGATATCCTGGGATAAAGTCAGGGCAGAACTTGTGGGAGTGGTCAACCAATGACTGGGTCTAGCTTGAGAACCATGCCATGAGAGTAAGCCCATTCCTGACATTGCCAGGAAGGCCAGGAACCAGTGACTGGATAGCACAGAGACCTAGAATAGAACCTAATAGGACTAGCAAAAAAAGATAGATAGACAGACAGACAGACAGACAGATAAAATAGCAAGCAAAGGATTCCTAATGATAATCTACTATAGCTTTTGATTGGTGTTTAGTCCAGTTGTCATCAGAGAGGCTTTATCCAGCAATTGATGGAAACAGATGCAAAAACCCACAGCAAAACATTAGGCAGAGCTTGGGGAATCCTTCAAAAAAGGGGGAAGAAAGACTGCAGGAGCCAGAGGAGTCAAGAACACCACATGAAAACCCATAGAATCCAACAAAACTAGACTCATAGGGGCCCACAGAGACTGAACTGCCTGTATTTTGCATGGGACTGACTAGCCTTTCTGCACATGCGTACAGTTGTTTAACTTGGTAGGAGTACAGGCCATCTCTGAGTCTGTTGCCTCCTTTGGATCTTTTCCTCCTATCGGGCTGCCTAGTTTAGACGTAGTATAAGAAGGTGCACATCACCTTAGTACAATTTGATTGATTGATAAGCCATGGCTGGTCAATATCCATGAGAGGCCTGGGGTTTGTTGTTGTTGTCGTTGTTTTAAGGTAAATAGAGGAGGAGTGGATGGCTGAGGTGAAAGGAGGTGTGTGTGTGGTTACTAGGAAGAGAGGGGACAGAGGAAACCGTTGTTGAGATGTAAATGAATGAATAAAGAAAAAGTAAAAAAGAAAGAAGGTAATGGTTGACTCTTATAAAAACACGATGTACTCCTGCAAGACTGATACTCAAATAACTGAGAAACAAGATAAATTCCCCCACCATCACTAAAATCCAGACTAAGAAACTGCACAATAGACCAGGCTTCCTCAAAATGTCTTTGTTACATGAGGAAATAAAAAAAAAGGTGAAAGAGAAAATTAATGACTGAAAAGACAAAAAGACACAAAACATTACAAAACATTGAAAAGTTTAGACATGTCAAAGAATGTGGGTTATGCTGAAAACAAACAAAATAAAAATTGTGGTGTTAATAAAACAACTGGGAATTTGAGTGCTAGCTCTGTTAATGCTATCTAAAAATTATGGCTATGACAATGATATAGTAATTGTATGTATAATTGTTTTGTATTTTAGAAATTTATATCAAGGAAGGGCTAAGGAATGAGCACATGAATAAGAGCTACCCACTGAAGTAAATGAAGGCAGATGTTGGTTATCTCCACCAGATGCATGTTTGCACTTATTAGAAATTTTCATAACAGACTTTGGACATGTCACCAGCAATCCGCAGAAAAGCCTGTGCTCTCCTGTGAGGTCGCCTGCAGAGGGATACTCTCCCTTTAGGGTCTTCTGAAGAACTGGTTCTTTGGAGTGCTGTGCTATTCAACTGAGAGGCTGTTACTTAGGTGGGCATTAAACTTGTGCTCTGTCCAAAGTGACATGAATCTTGGGCAAGAAAAGTGCATTCCACCTCCTAGAACAGTTGAATAGATTATCTTACTGCTGAGTTTCACATTTTGGTCAGGATGGGTGCTTGAGCCAGGAGATAACAAATGGATTTATGACCACAAATCACCTTTATGTTGTCATAGCTTTGAGGAAGAAGAGAATTCTACTTGCATTTATGCCCACCAGCTTGCCTTTTAGATTTCTGGCTACTATAGAGTCCTCATCACTGGGTCACATTTAACCTAATGGTTCAGTCTCAAGCTGCTCTCCTAGCTCATTTTTTTACTTGAGGGTATTTTATCTTTTATTTAAAGGTTTTTATATAGAATAGTTTGATCATGTTTCCCTTTGTCCTGGCTCCTGCCAGATCTTCCCTACCTCCCTATCCTCCCAGTTTGACTATGCAGTGATATGCATTCTAGGGACCAGTGCTAGCTTTGTACGCTTTGTACTGCCACTTTGATAATGTTCTACTCATGAGCAACTTTAGTGTTTGAACATAATAATATAATAAAATGAGGGTAAAAAGTTTTAAAAACCTGAAATTTATAAGTATGTTTGATTCATTACTATATCTGTAGTTCCTAGTGTCACTATTTAAATTACACTCTTAGATCCTCCATCCAATATTTGCCATTCTTGTAATGCTGAAAAGTTTATATTATATCCCCAGAAAGCTGCACCAGTAATAAATTGAAGCAAAGAAACATTTGCTTTAAAATAAGGTTTTATTTTAAAACTGAAACTCAAGGTCCAGAAGGTGTGCGGGCTGTGTGTGTGTTGTTCATTCAGACATGTATATGAATTTTAAAATACCATTACAGAAGCTTAGAAACAAAATCAAATATTTAGCTTTTACTTTGATTTTGTTTATTGTGTATGGGCATGCCCACACCACTGCACAGTCAATGAGGTCACAGAACAACCTGCGGGAGTCAGTTCTCTTCTTGCTTGCACCCTCTTAAAAAGTAAGCTATAAGTGATATTTTTAATTTAGTTACTGAACTGTAATCTTGTAATCTCTTGAAGTAGAGGCAGGCTGTTTTGCCTCAGTCACTGAAGGAGGCCCTGTGTGAAGGACCATTTGTAGCAGAAAGAGCAGGAATATAGGTCATTTTCATGAGTACCCTCTAGATAGTCTACAGAGAGTTGGTTTATCTGGGATTTTATATAGGACTATTTTGTTCCAATCATACAGTTAACTGCCTGGGTTATTTTAAAGCTGTTTATTTTTATAACTGTTTACTTTTAATCTATAAACTAGAATCAATATTACTAGTTAGTAGAATCTCTTGAGTATTATGCTATTGAAAAGCATGGTAGAAATATCCTGTAATAGTTTCTGCAATATTTATACTCAGCTAGTAAGACCTGGTAGTCTTTCCATCCTAGGGGCAGTGAATGTACTAGGAGCAGGAAAGGAAAAGAAGCTAAACATAGTTGAGTTGCAATTCAGAGTATGTAGAACTAGAAATTCAATGACTCATCTCCTCCAGGGACCTGAAACCATACAGTGAATGCACAGAAGTCCCCATGGTTCCCATCTCTGATCACAAGGACAGTTATTAGCTCAGTGAAAATAGTTTCAGAAAACAACAAAGTGTCTTTTTAACATGTACATGAATTTTTTATTAAAAAAAATCTAGATTTCTCTTTGAAATTTAGCATAGTTAATAGCACTTTATCACAAAATTGGACAATCAGATGTCTCAGCTGGTGAGGGAGCTTGCTAAGGAAGCCTAGAGACCTGAGTTTGATTTCCGGAACCCACATGAAGGTGGGAGAGAACACCACAAGTTGTTTTCTGATCTCTGTGCATGAGCAATAGCATGTACACCTACACACAACATGCCCACACACCACAATAATAACAAAATAAATTAAAATGATAAAAAAATAGTTTATTATTTATTTCAAGTAGATGTACACATCATTTAATTATGGGAACACTCACATGGGAGGTTTCTGATTTAAAGTGAAGTACATCTCAAAAAAGTTTCTATTATTACATTTTTTAGTTTTTCAAAGAGTAAATCAAATATGAAATTGGTTAGAGTTATTTAAGTGTAATCAGAGAATGTGGATAAGGTTTCTAATTAGTTCCAGGTAAGGTTAAGTTAAATTAAGAATGTAGAAACGCATATGTATATGAGATGTGTGTACTTGTGTATACACACCTACCTATAAAAGTAAAATGATCAAAAAAACTAGTAAAATCATCTGGGTTGATGAGTTTGTGAAAATTTTACATATTTTGAAAACTCTTCTGTAAGAACCTCTCCAGGTCTTCAAATCTTCTTCAGAACTAGGACACATACTTAATTTTTCAAAAGTTTAATCTTCACCATTTTCACATGACATTTACTCCCTTCAGTAAAGTCTCCCGGGCTATAAAACAAATGTTCAAAGAATGTTTACCTAACTACGACTGATTAAGATCAATAAATGTTTGTGTGCTCACCTTTGTACCTCTCAATTGAATAAATGTCATACATTCAAAGACTCACTGCAGCCTTGTATTCACAAAGGCAAAGACTGCCTGCGAGAAATCTCATTCTCATTTCCTAGGATGAACACAAAGCTTACAGACTGATAGAGGTAGATTGAAGTTGTGACTGATGCCAAGCTTCTTATTGTCAGTTATCTTCCCTCACAGCACAGAGATAGTAAGATCTAGAAGAGTATATCAATCATAGCCTAACCGTGAGCCTCCAACATTATTTAGAATGAAATCAGTTGGATGAGATGGGCTGTTGTTATCAGTGCTGCTTATTCCTAGCACCTTAATCAACCTTTGGTAAGACCTTCACTTTCTTACAAACAATTCACCTGATATACTACTTGACTATCATAGATTTTACTATTTAAAATGTGGCTTTTTTTTTTTTACAACACCTACAAATCTCTCACCAAAAACTAATTATAAAACACCTCATTATCCCCAAAAAGGGCTACTTTACTATCACCTAAAAAGAGAAAACAACACAGAAATATTTTTTTCTCAAAGAGTGAAAGTGGTACTTTAAAATAACTCTTTTAATCTTATTTATTTTTATTTTAGGTGTATGTCTGTTTTTCTTGCATGTATGTATTTATATCACACGCATGCCTAGTACTCAAGAAGGCCAGAAGAGGCTGTTGGATCCTCTGGAACTAGTATTATGTATGGGTGACTGTAATCCACCTTTCAGTGTTGGGGTCTCGATTTCTCTGCAAAAACATCCAGTTCTCTTAACCACTAAGCCATCGCTCCATCCCCCCCAAAGTAATTATTAAAAATGATAGACATAAACACAATTCCAAGATAACATTAGGTACTATTTTGTCTTTCTTTTTTGTTTACTAAAATCTCTCCTCTATCAGTTACAGAATGGGCAGAAGATTTGCAGAAAAGGGCTTTATAAGTCAGATGTGTCCCTCGCCAGAGCAGCGGGACCTCCAACACTCTGAAAATAAAAGTGGCAGTGTTCGTTTGTAATGGAGAACGGATAATCTCACTCCATATTAATGTGGGGTCTTTTGACATAATGAAAGTGTCTTCTTTTTATTTGACTCTAAACCAGCAGTTTGCAACCTGTGGAAATAGAATGACCCTTTCACAAGGGTCACTAAAAACTGTCAGAAAACACACATACTTACAATATGATTCATATCAGTAACAAAATTATAATGTAGTAGCAAAGAAAATAATCTTCTGGGTGGGAGTCACCACAGGAACTGTATTAAAGGGTCTCAGAATTAGAAAGTTTGGTCTATACACTCAGATTCAACTCTCAGGTAAAATGGCCTTTCAGAACTCACCAGTTCTCCACTTCACAGTGCTGTGGTGGAGAAGACAGGTCTGGCCATTGGACCCTTGGCATCAGTATCAACTTTATTTCACCTCCATCTTCCTACTTTACAAAATTCACACTCCAGGCGTTCTCTTCCTGTTTCTCAAGCTGTCTAGCTGTAAACCCCCACCAACTACACACTGACTTGTTGTTCACTGACATAGGATTTAAGAAGTCATTAATATTTTCTCCAAACATCCTTTCTTTGAAACATTCTAGAGCCATAACACGAGTGTTACATTTACCAAGTTACATTACACCTCTTCAAAAGCCTTCCCCCTGGGAGTTACCACTAAGGTTTCCGATATCTCACAGAGAGACACATGCAACACTGAAATGTTCTGAGATTATGTTCCTTCATTGCTCAGAAAAAAAAAAAATAGATTTTATTACAAATCATCCTGCTCTCACAGGAAGTGCATTTACCTTCATTCTATAGTCTTATATTTTTTAGGACTCAAAAAAATGTGCTCTTCATTTTTATATGTGAAATACACAATTTCCTTATACTTCCTTCTCACTAATCATAGGGCCCATGTGGAAAAAGTAGAAAGATTATAATAATCTATAGTAAGGAGTTTTGATTACTTGTGAAGTAGTTTGAGACTGTGAAAGATAAGCAATGATATTTGTAAATTCAATTATCTCTTAAAAATAGCATTCTATCATTGGAACTCCCATAACATATTTTTTTTCTTGATATGCCATTATTTCTTAAAGCCATAATTGAAATTTGATACAAAGTATTTGAAAGCAACTGTCAGAGACCAGATACTCAGTGTTAGAATAAAACTGCATTATTTTAAGAGCCCCACAGATTAATTCTTCTTAAAAAGTTATAAATTACTCTAAGCTTTAACTATGTATTTTAAAAAGACTAGATTTATTTGTCATTTTCTGACTTAAAAGTTTAGGAATATTCAATAACAAAAATTGAAATTAATTTTCTGTCATAATTTATATGATAATTGAACAAATGTGATCAATTAAATACTTCCAGTAATTCACAATTAATCATACAGTCTTCTCAGATGATTTGGCAAGTTACTAATGACATGTGGCTCTCAGACTCAACAGTCTTTGGAACATTCTAGGAAGTGAGCCTCTCACCCTCTCACATCCCCCCTCCCTACCCTCCTTCTCCCTGTCTTCCTGTCCCTGTACCCATCCACTATCCATTCTTCTATTCTGCTTGTACAAAGTCTACAAAACAGTAGGTTTAATTATGACATTTCCATGTATGCAAACAGAGAATTCATTTACCCTTTCTTAAATATCTCCGTTTGTCCCTTGTAGTTGTCCTTTCAATGGCATTAACCCTGGCTAAACATCACACTGATGTTTTTTAAACGCTTTGCTTTTCAGTACGGTACAATTGTTTAAAATGAGAGCCCACTGGCTAGAATCACTGTGACAAGTATCAAAATGATTTACCAATTGATTATACAGCTGTAGTAAACATTCTAATTAAAAATGTATTCAAGTAGCCTTTCTAAAATAATCATGACAAAAGATTCAATGCAATAGATGGGAACTGAAGGCATTGCAAGCCACATCTAGAAGTATAACAATTAATCAGTCTCAACTGTCCTCTAACAGTACACAATTACTTTATATTAATGTATAAAGTAAATGATAGGAACATATCCTGATAATTACAAGGATACACATAAATTGCCAACAAAATAGCCATTTCATTATTTAAATTTAATATATAAAATGAAGATATACAAACTATACAAATTTACATTGTATAATCTTTTCTTCAGGAAACGGATCAGAGAAATTGAAATGCTGATAAAAGCAGAGAAGGGATATACTTCATCCTTCCAAAAATTCCTGTGTAAAAACTAGACAGAAAAAATACAATATGGCTAATATTATGAGTAACTAATTAAGACGTAAGTTATGCTTGATAACGCTTGGGGCATAAGAATAATTCCACACAAGAGAGGACCTATTTTTTAAACAGATAAGATCCTATGGTGTATGAAGGTATCAATTCATATAACAATAAAAGACGAGCATTTCTGGGGAGCTAATGTAGAAAGACCCACATTGCAAGCAGAAAGATGTGAAGGGAATAGGCAGAGCATTCAAAGGGAAAGACCAAAAAGAAGGAAATAGTTGAGAAACTTGAAAGGAGAAGCAGTTCGTTTGGTGCGTTTGTCCTTACAGTTGGAAGCAACGTGCATTAAAATAAGTGCATTGTTTCATGAGGATTTTCATGTCTCCATTCATCAGGATATTAGCTTATAATTTTCTTATAAAATCCCTATCTGATTCTGTGTCAGGCTAAGTCTGGGTTCTTAAACTGATCTCGAATGTTTTCTCATTTTGCATGAGTTCGTGAAAAACTAATGTTTTACCTTCTTTAAATATTTACTATAATTTGGCAGTGAAGTCACCAGGTCCTGATCTTTACTTTGAAGTGAGTTTTTTACACACTCAACTCCCTTATCCATTAAAGGTATATCTATCTCAGGGGCTGCAGAGTGGCTGAATGATTAAGAGAAGTAATTGCTGTAGCAGAAGACTGACATGTGCTCTTTACACAGTTACTCATTGGCTAGGGTTATAGGATTGTGATGTCATAGCTAGAAGCATATTTCCAAGTTCCACATACTTATAGTTTTCAAAATACCTCCATAAGTAATTTTTATCTATTATCAGCTTCTAATTTCATATCACTGTCATCAGAAAAGATATCAGATGTGGTTTCAGCCTTCTTAAATTTACTGATATATGCTTTGTGGAATAACACACAATCCCTCCTGAAGAAGACCTCACATGCGCTTAAGCAGAATTCCAAGGGCTGTATTCACAGAATCTAAGGGTTCACATGGTCTAGATCTAACACATCCCTTTAAAGTTTTCTGTCTGAATAATACTTCAGTTTTGAAAGTAGTATATGAAAGTAGTACATAGTTTAATATGAATGTGCTGTGTAGAAAGTCTCTTCAGATGTATATTGAGTACTTTGTATATATGAGTACTTCAATCTGAGTGCACATTGATAAGTGTTTAATCTCCAAGGTGAATGATACCTTTATCATTATGTGAGGACTTTCTTTGCCTCACTTTACCTTTTAGAGTTGACATCTATTTTATCAAATATGAGCGCCATTACTACTGCGTTGTTCTAGTTTTCATTGTTTAGGATGATTTTGTCCATCTTTCAGTGCCCTTAAAAATTAGGTAAATCTTTTGTAAAAAGCACAGAGTTGGGTCTTTTAAGAAAAATACTTAGTTGGACTGGAGAGATGGCTGAGATGCTAAGAGCATCCATTGCTCTTACGGAGGACCTATATGTACACCCACATGATTCCCAACACCCACATGGTGGCTCACACCTGTCTATAACTGTATCTGATGCCCTCTTCTGGCCTCGACTGGCACTTGCAATCACACACACACACACACACACACACACATGCATACACACACACACACACACACACACACACCAATAAACAGTAAAATAAAAGTTTAACTAAAAATAAATTTAAAATACTCAGGTAAATTTCGATGGGAAATTGTATATGGTCATACTCAGAATAGCTAATGAAGTAGAGAAGCTGTTGTGACGCTTTCTGTGGTGTGAAGCGTGTGCTCCCTTTTCTCTGTCTTCCTTTGTGAGCAGATTATTTTTCTCTACAGTCATGTGATGAATCCTTGCTCTTTGCATTCAATGTGTATCTACTATAGATTTTTGCTATGCAGTTACCTGAGGCTTACATCACAACTACCAAGGCTTTGCACATGAATAATAGCTTAATTTTGATGGCATACAAACACTCTGGTTTTACTTCCTGTCAAACATTTTGTTTTCAATGTAAAAATGTTTTTATGTTATTTTCTCTTTTAACCCTTATGCTAAGCATATCGCTAATTTACATAGCCATATCACAGAACTAGCTGAAGCACTATAAACTTGATTGCAGTTAATTACACCTATGAGTTAGAGGATTGTGTGTTTGTAATACTAATTAAGCCCTTTTCTTTTAGCTGAAAAATTACATTTAGCATTTCTTTTTGCATTTATCAGTAGCAAACTCTCTCAAGTTTAGGTCTACCAGAGTCTTTACCTCATTTCTCAGGACCAGCTATGCTGGGAAAGCACCCTTGGTTAGCAGCATTTTGCTCTTCGGTGCTCAGATAGACTTTTAGCTCCCTTCTTCCTACTACTGTGTGACATCCATTTCTCTCCTCTCCGCTAATTTGGCAAGTTCTGCCCAGATGACTGCCAGCCTCGTTGCAACCCCCTTGTACCTGAGATCTTACATTTTTCTTAATGATTTAAAGGGAAACCTCTTTATCTTAGGTTTGACAATTTCAACATGTCTTATTTAGGTCTTTTTTAATTTAATCTACCTGAAAAGCTCTGATATTCCCATATTAGGACATTTTATATCTTTCAGAAAATATGGGAAAAAATGTGTGGTTATTTTTAATAACTTTCAGAAATCTTTGTCATTCTCTTTTCATTTGCCAATTTCCATAACAAAAAGATTTATTCTTTTGATGGTATCATGTGAAACCTAATATATTGTTCATTCATTTCATTCTATTTTTCTTTTTTTTTTCAGTACTTTATTCGAGTTTTATTTTAAGTGATGTTAATTACAGCATTTGAAGGAGAGGAGCTAATTCCACACAAAATGGAAGACTCTATAATGTACCCATTAAACTGCTAAAAAATAGTGGTGGGGCTACAAGAGGAGTCAGTTGAGATCCCTAGTGTTGTCAGGGTGTGATCACAATCACACAATCACCTTACCAACTCATAGCCAGAGAAGCTGGAAGCTATATCATACTCTGGTGCAATGGCAAAAAACAAAAGGGGGGGGGGAGATTAGGAAGAAAGGAAGGAAGAAAACTACAACAAAAGGAAGAATTAAGTCTTGAATGGCTTCATCATGCCCACCTCTTCACCCTAAGATGGCACAAAAGAAATAGCTAATGACACCCTAAAGACTAATTTTGGTGTAAAACAGGTATCTGATGTGCTAGGATGGAAACAGGGCATTACAGGAACAGAGCATGACGATCTGTCTAAAAATGTCCTTTTCACATAGTTGTGTACATGCTTCTGAGCAGATAGAAATGGGACACCAGGGTTCGATGTTTGGGAAGTCACAATTTCATCTGGGGACTGGATACAGATTTACAAAGGGTCCACATGTTCCCAGCTTCTACTTGTATCCAGGCATCTCTAGAGGGCTTCTGCTCAACCCACACCTACAGCTCAAAAGGACACTTTCAGGAATGAGATTTCTGCTGTATCTCTGAAATGGTAAACACCTGAAAGCCATCCTTAGCCCAGAGGTCTACCATGGTATTTTATCTACTCTCGCATCCCCAACATACAACATTAGAAGGTACACTAAATTCTGAAGGTAGCTATGCTGCAAAATAGTTTAAAATTCTTATTGAAACTTCACTGAACTTTCATAAAACAGTCCATCTGAATTTTTTGTCAGATGTTTTAGAGATACACATTTGTTCAGGTCAGGCTCCTGTTACCTTCTTTTGGTTATTTGTTGTTATTTTTTTCTTTCGTGTTCATGGGTTTTCTAGCAGCTGTACAACAAAAAAGATTTAATCCAGTATCTACAGACTGGCTTGGTCTGGGAAAGTCTTTGAATCAATCAAACCATCTAGAAATCCTGAGGAGGTTGTCTGATCTTGACCATTATCTCTGTCTGTGGAGATCCACTGAGATATATTTGTTGATTGAGTCAGTAGGAAAAAGCCGGAAGGCTGAGTCCATAAGAAAGGAACCTGGAGTTTTAGTCTACAAAGACAAAATGAGGACAAAATCTAATATACAAGACCCTGGGTAACCTGGAATGTGGTAAACTGAGAACCAGCCTGTAGCTTGGACTAGTAAGGGCCAGCTACAACATATCTGTGTTGAGGAATGTAGGGACAAGTTGAGTCCTCATGCATAGGAGCTATAGTAGAGAACACAATAGCATTGCTCAAGCTTGAAATTTGAGCATGATAGGAGGAGGCTTGGATTCTGACTCTTGATGGCTAGAAAGTGTGATCTTGAGGCTAACACTGCAGAGACCCAGCCAACACGAAGCATACCTAGGCCTATGTCCAGAAGTGCAAGCCATGTGTCTGATACCAAGAGGACTGATCTGGTGTTGAGGTAGGTCTAAAGTGTAAGGTTATGTTACACATCTAGTTCTGGGGTGCTCTAGAGTCCAGGATGGTCCTGGAGAATGAGACCTCAGGACAGACATACACTCTATGCCACTGATGTCAGCCAAGCAATCAGGTAGCCCAGAAACTAAGAGACCAGAACATATGCTCAGCTGCGACTGTAGCATGTGCCTTAGCACTGGGGAAAGTTCAGAAGTTCTGGTCATAGGTCTGCAGTTCATAGCCTTCAGGCTTGCTAAGTTCTGCTTTTTTTACTATGACAAGCCTAGTGATGGGGTAAAAGCAAAATCATGTGCTTTCTTATTTTTTCTGTCCCTCAGATTAGGCTGAGCTGTGCTAAGTTCATGGTGGCCTGATGTAGTAATGGAAAAGATCCACTGGGCCACAGTATATGTGTCTTCAGTTATTCGTTGTCACACCTCAATGATGTTATCTCTTACCTACATTCCTTAGACCTAGGAAAAGTATTTCTGTATATGAATTATTTTCAATTTTCTTATTTCTGCAAAATGGTACTTACTGGGAGTCTGCCCTTCTGTTCTATCTTTCTGCTTTTATCTTGTCTGATGTTGAGGTTGCTAACTGCCTTCTTAAAAACACTGATCTAGGATTTAATTCACTTGGTTCCTGCCTGACACTTTTTCTATTTTTCACGTGTATGTTCTGTTATGTATCAACTGACCTGTGTGTATTTTACTTCTTAGAATCTCAGTTTTCAGTGTAATCCCAATATTCAGTGTAGTCTTCATGAGAGATGGAATCAAGAAGACACACAGAAGACAAGGTTATTTTGGTAGCTGGTCCTCTGTTTTTTCTTCCTATTTTTATTAGTCTAAACACTTCATTGATTTATTCTAAGCTAAATTTGTAGACTGACATTTTGAACTATAAAGAAACAGACAGGGCAATGCCAGAGGAGAGTCTGTAGGTTTTAGTATTTGATTATCCCTGTACCACATTCCAACTAAACAAACTCCTTTGACTCTGCTTCCTAGGAATCTAGAACCTGTCATGGTTGGTAAGGTACCACCTTGGCAACACATCTGCCTTTGATTAACAGCCCTCCTATGTATATAAAGAACCGTGGCTCTTTATGTAAAACATGTTCTCTTCCTGAAGTTCTTGTATGTATGTACGTATGTATGTATGTATGTTGTATGTGTGTATGTATGTATATATTTATATGTATATTACTTAAGAATAGCAACATATTTCTGAATTAAATTATATATGATATTTTTATTTTCTGGTCTACTTGGGTATTTAAAGTATGATTACTGTGTGCTTAGTATATCATAAGAAGTAACCTATAATTTTCTTCTTATGGAGTTAATTATAATTTTAACATAAAGTGATGCCAAAAATTATAATAATTCTGTCTTCCTGAAGATGTAGTGTTATTGTTTTCATTAGTGATAGCATAAGGTGTGTATCTAATAGTTTTATTGTTTTCAATCTTAATATATTTTCAACCCTTTGTAATTGATCAAAATAATAAATTTACCTTGGAAACTCTGTGGTAATATTTTAAAACAAGTTTATAAAACAATAGAGATGAATATGTAGAGAGCCTCAGTAAGATCTCTAAAAGGAATAGCCTGTGAGGGGTAGGAGGACTGAAAGTGTGGAAGAAAATGAAACTCATCTAGCACAGAGCGAGATGCCAAGGGGCCTGTAAGGAGGTGTCACAGGGTACTGACTGGGACCTGTATATTTTCATCAAATGCCTATAGGAAGAGATGAAGGACCAACCCTGGCTCTGTTCTTTCTTGGAGTCTCTTCTCTTTTTTTTTTTTTTTGGGGGGGGGTTCGAGACAGGGTTTCTCTGTGTAGCCCTGGTTGTCCTGGAACTCACTCTGTAGACCAGGCTGGCCTCGAACTCAGAAATCCACCTGTCTTTGCCTCCCGAGTGCTGGGATTAAAGGCGTGCGCCACTACTGCCCGGCTTGGTGTCTCTTCTCAATCAAGTTTAGTTTATCTCTGAATGCTTGTGAATTGTGAATGCCAATGAATTGTTACATAAACAATTATCAAAATTTTAAACAACAACGAAAATTTCCACACTAATATCAAAAGATTTTCTTGATTGAAGGAAATGACTAATGTTTGTCCATATATTAAAGTCATTGTACAGCATCATTATCCTGTGATATTTTTTTGTAGCTTCAAATAAACCATCCTTAAACTGACTTGGGAGTTTTAACAAAAATCATCACATTTGTGAGTATTCATTAACAAAATATTGTCTTAGCAGCCTGAAAGTAGATTGCAGAATGAACAGAGCCTGTAAATAAGGTCTCGTGTTTTCACAGCACAAAGCATGAACTTGCAAAGTAGATTTAATATTAAAGCTCTTTTTGTTCCAGAAACTCAAACATTATTTGACTCACACAAATTAGCACAGTCAGAACAGGTATGCAATCATATACGTAAAGCAGGCTGGCATGAATGATCAGTTTGTACAACAGGATCACATCTCAGAAATCTCAAGCAACAACTGTTTTCTTTCTAGATTTATTTGCTATGTATGACCCTCGATAGCACTTCCCCTGGATTTATCAAATAGCTATTAACCTGAAGACACATAATCTGTATCCACACATATATGTCAGCATATCTTATAAACAACTTGACCAAGTGGAACAATGTTTTATTCCCTTGCATGCTGTTTCCTAAGTTGAAAGGTGCCCAAGCTTTTGAAATCAACTCCTTGCTTCTTTACATATTATATTTCAGAGATGCTGCACTAGGTTCACTTTAGGTACTCAAATTAAACTGTTTTTTCCTGTTATAGAAGGAGCATATGCTCACTGGACACAAGATTTAAAACCAAGTTGTTATTTTGGTTTTTTTTTTAAGACAATTAAAACTATGTAGAAATAGATAGGGAAATACTAAAGTGCATGTGCCTTCGTCATCTATTACTATGTGAAGCCAGATACACAGTGCTCAGATGCTGCTGCAGACCCAGCTGAGTTTACTTCACTTGTCATTTTGCTATGGCTATTTCCTGTGTCAGTGAAAATTATTCAGACTGTTGTATTTAAATTCTGTGCCATAGTCTGTTTCTGGGTATAGTTGTAAAGGCTTTCTAAATATCCCCATGTTATCCACAATTCATATGCTAAGATGACCTTCATTGGAAGGCAGAAGGCAGCCCCTGAGCCATCCTATGACTCCTGATATCGTTTTGCCTTTAATTCAGAAGTGTCAATTCCACTGACTATTCCTTATTCCCACCAGCAGCTCCTTTCCTAAAGTGAACTACCATACCCTGTCCCCACCAGATTTTCTTTCTCCAGCACTGCTTCAAGTACTCAAAGAACGCCTGACATGAGTCTGCCCATGTCATTCCCTGGCTTCGCTCCTTCTGGTGGCAATTCCGTATCTTCATAGTAATGTCTCATTCTTTAAAGCACTTTCTTACCATTTGTCTCATAATCTCTCTTCTTCTACCTTTATGCAGACTATGCTATGAACACCGATTTTACAGTCTACTCTTCTTCAGATTCCATATTGCCTCAGAGATATGCAGATATTACATCCTGTGGCTCAGGATTGTGAAATAAGAGCCACTGTGATTTTAGGACTGATGTATTTTCAGAAAGAAAAGAAGAAATAGATATGAGGGAAGAAGGCCAATCAAAGACTAAGATCTACAGCACTTTGGTTTTGGAGTCTTGCCTCCATCACCCTAAGCAAACGAATTTTCATTCTCTTAAGGTACCTACTCTGTTGTTCTTTGTAATTGTAGCCTTATGTAACTAATAAGCACCCAGTCCCAGGATTCTTATGTTAATAGTTGTTTACCAGTCTTTTTCTCTGTGCCAGGCATGCGGATTGTCTAGGACAAGAAAGTTAATATGTGTGCTTGTGTGTGTGTGTGTGTGTGTGTGTGTGTGTGTGTGAGAGAGAGAGAGAGAGAGAGAGAGAGAGAGAGAGAGAGAGACCACACTCAGATGTAGCTCATCAAAGGCCATCCACCTTAGTTTTTGAGATATATTATTCTTTCACTGGGACTTGAGGCTCAGAGATTTGAGCAGTTCTAGGAAGTGTGCTCCTGGATTCATTCTGTTTTTACTTCCCCAGCAGTGGATTATAGGGACTCATCACTACCACTCCTTTTCGCATGATGTCTGAGGATGGACTTACGTGTGTGAACTTTATTGACAGAACTATCTCTGCAGTTCCCATTTTGCTCTTCCCAAATGTAAATGTAAATATAAAAACTTCCCCTGAATATTATTTAATTTTGTAAATAAACAGAAAGCAAAAGAAATTTTAAAAAGTTGTATGAAATAATACATCAAAGTCAGTCAATTTTTGGCATAATATATGATAAAAACCTTTAGGCTAAACTAATTACTACTTTGTGTGGTAATGACCAACATATCTGATAAGAAACAAAGCATTGCTCACTAAATCTCATTATTTCATTCAGACAGTTTATGATGGAACCATTCAAATTTTATATCAATATGCAGACATTTCTTATTTAAGCTTCTTTATTAAATAAAAGCCAAAGTTAGCACATTATACATCAAGATAGGCATGGTTAAGACAAGACTGAATCTTCTTATACACTTAGATGTACTATAATGTAAACTTTAAAATGTCAGTGAAGGCCAAATAGTTTTCTGCAGTTTCCTCAAGTGCCTGATGGTGATTTTCATTTTTGAATCTAGATGTAGATAAGGCACCTGTGTTTTTGAACTATGACCTGAACTAGACCCACTGAAGCATATCCCCAGCTGTCCTCTTCAAACAGGAGTGCCAAGGCTCACACTGAGTGGCAGGAGGTATTTCAAGGAATTTTAAAGGTAGCTCCATAAGTAGCATTCCATCACATTTCTTTTAACCATTTTTGTTCCATCCCACTATTTTCTACTAAAACATTCTAATTTCAAAATATTTTTTAAAGACTCTGAAAACTTATATCACATGATACAGACATCTTAATCTAAACTTATGGTCTCAAAACTAAAACATTCTCTTTGGAGATATTTTCTTTGAATCCTTAACATTTTCACAAAATCCTGTGCTTGCCTTAATCCTACCTTGGAATTTTTCAATTTTCCTGTGTAATTAGATTATAAATTCCATTCTCTAGGCTTCTTTGCACATTAAGCTAGTCTTTCAGTTACTGATTTTATTGGTTTGGTTTTTTTTTGGAGGAGGGGGGTCTCTTCTTTTTTTACTCTTTCATTCCCCCCCTGAATTACAGTACAAGAAACCTTTTATTGTGTGTGCAGGCCATTAAAACTAGACACCCAGATAGAAAACAGACAGATAACCTGTCTGGTTATCTGACAGTCGAGCCATAGAAAGAAGAATCAGATGCAAAAAGAATCAGAATTATAGAATGTATTTAGAAAGTTTTTATATATTCTATAGATCTATTTTTGGGAAATGGTTAGATATAGTTTGAATTTAGGAAATTCAGGGTTCATACCATAAGGTATTTCCTGCTAATTAATTTTTATTTGGCCAAGGAGACCCAATAAACTGTGTTAAGTACAAGAATTCCTTTATCCAAGGTGAGTTTCCTGAACCATAGGCCAAGAAAGAGTAAAGAAAAGCTCAGAAGCCAGGTAAGGGCTAGACTGTTACTTTGGAAACCAAATATGAAAGAAAACAAGGCAAGTGAGTCCAAACAGGAAATGGTGAATGATAACAATGCACAGAATAAATGAAAAATGCCTAATTAGTCAATGAAAGGTTCCTGGTGTTAAAACAGAAACCATTTTACTCGTCTATAACATTTCACTTTTGATTACATAGGTGAAAAATAATTCTAATTAAATATGTAGCAAAGATGAGTGAAAGATGAAGGTTTTAAAAATATGAAATACTATGACCTCTGACCATGGATGGAGCATAGAAATAGAGAGTGTAGGCAGCTTTCCCAAGGGCCTCTGTAGATCTCTGCTAGACATTGTGCCCTGGGTGAGGCCTTGTTCTTCAATATAGGCTAGATCTAATGACTCACATCTATAACAGAGGAGACCACAGACATAGAGTATGAGATTCCTATGCAACATAACAAGTTATCACAACTGCTATTGAGTGACATAAAAGAACAGAAGCTTATTCACTCATAATTTTATGAACCATAAGTCCAAAATCAAGGCATTGGAAAAGCTTCACTTCCTCAGAAAATCAAGGAGAGCTTTGTTCCTTACCTCTTCAAGCCACAGATGGATAATCCCATCTTTGTGTCTGTACAAATACCCTGTTTCCAAATAAGTCCACATTCACAAATATTAAGAGCTAGACTAGATGTGTCTGCTTAATTCTAAATTCAAATCATATGAAATGAGCTGACCCCCCTTGCGTTGGTTATGTAGAACATACTGTTGAGATTTGGTCAGTTGCTATGTTATTGTAACACTAAATTCTGTATCCCAAAGACTAGTTGCCTCAAGATAAGTGAATTCTTGTGTAAACCAGCTTTTGTTGCATAAACCAACCTGTACCTGGGCAGAAGAGATATAGGCAGGCCTTTGGTTCTCAGGCTTGGGTTCTGAGGAAGGGACAAGAAGAGAGAGAAGGAAGAAGGAAGAAGGTACCATGAGGTAGGTGGATCATAAGTACATGGCCATGAAGGCCAACCTGTTGGAGTAGGAGCAGCCCAGGCAGAACATGGTAAGTGATATCTTGGGATTATTGACAGAGAAGTAGACAAATTAGCATACAGAGTTGATATCTTCCCAGGTCTAAGGCTTCTAAAGTAAAGGTTTGTTGTCTTTTATTTGGAAACTAAATGATCTAAGGTCATATAAAATAACATTTACCTTGCAATATACCACCTGTGTAATTGTCTAACTTTTTCTTTGCTTATGTTACTTTTGCTAAGGGAAACTGTACATAAGTTGTGCCTAGATTCTTGTTCTATAGAAATTGAGATGTTATATAGTCATGATTTGAGATGCTAAGTTTTAGGTAGATTTATTATATGGCAAATGCATACCAATAATGACAGCAATTACTTAGGCAAAGTGAACAATAATTAAGACAATTAATCCAGGAACATGGATTAAGTTTTGCATATAATTATTATTTATAAGATCATCTGTTACAAAGAAAATTTTTTAGTGAATTTAATATAGACTGAAACCTATATCTCTACTAAGAAATGAAGACCTCCTGTATAAGAGTCTTATAGTCTCAGAAGACTATGGACAAGCGCACATTGAGTGGTTTGAGCAAAGAGTACTCATGCTGTGAAGCAGAGCACATAGTAGGGTCTCATCCACATTATTTCAAGGGTCAGGAAAGACCCTCTAGAGAATTTGGAGAATTGACTTCTGAATTTCAATGAAGTAACCACTCCTAAGTATATATTCATCAAGTTCCTTTTCCTTTCAAAAATACAATAATGAGGCACTACTTTGTGGTAAGTACACTTTATAACCCATTACACTAAGGCTCTAATAAGAAATGATTTAAGCTATTTCATTAAAATCATATATTCATTATTATCTTTAAAGTTTCTAAAGCTAAAGGACGTACATACATATGTAACACTCAGAAATCAAATTGTACATATAAATTCATGTTTACAAATTGTACGTGGAAATTCATGTTTACAGTCTGCTTCACATGAACTCTGTCTACCCATACCCTTATATCTAAAGAAACTCGAATAATTTTAATAGTATATAAAACCTTCACTATAGCAATAATTACAATGAGATGGAAAATCACTATAAGTGTTCTAACAATGGTCTGAGCGAAACAATGAAAGGAGAAGTAAAATTGTCCGCATTCAACCCAGCTAAGTTCACCAACACAAAATCTGAGTGTATTGAATCCATATTGATACTACAAGTATTGTCTCTCTTCTCTCAGTCACTTTCAAATATCAACTTCCATATTTTAAAAATTTGTTAGACCTTCTCTTATTGGAAACAATGAATCCAGTATTTCTGATTTTCATCCCCTCAAAATTTACAAGCATTGTTTTGAGAGTAACTTGATATGTGTATCAGCTAGTGTTATATCAACTTGACACAATCTGTAATTATCTGAGAGGAGGGAACCTCAACTGAGCTAAGACTATAGGCAAGACTGTAGAATATTTTCTTAATTTGTGATTGATAGAGGAGAGCTCAGCCCATTATGGGTGGTATCATCACTGCGCTTGTGGTCCTAGGTTTTATAAGAAAGCAGGCAGACCTAACAACGAAGAACAAACCAAGAAGCTGCACACCTGCATGGCCTCTGCATCAGCTCCTTTCTCCAGGTTCCTACCCTGTTTGAATTCCTGCATTGGCTTTCCTCAATGTACTATAACTCAGGATACATAAGCCAAATAAACCACTTCCTTCCCAAATTGCTTTTGGTCATGATGTTTCATAACAACAATAATAACCCTAAGACAGAAACTGGTAACAGATTGTGGGGTATTGCTGTGACAGACCTGACCATATGTTTTGGGGATAGCTGTGGACAGACATGGGAACTCGGGGTAGGAAAGTTTTTGCATAAGCTTAGAGAGCCGTAGTGAAAACTTGGACAAGGAGAGGATAACACTGGGAGCAGTGCAGTTGATAGAGGCTTGACTTGTGACATTTCAGAGGGAAGCAAAGACTTTATTGGAGTTATCTGATGATATTTTAAACTAAGACCCTGCAGTTCTGTTCAGCTCTCACTGAGGAATCACCCGTGATTAGCAAAAGACAAGGACCACTGAAATAAAATCTTTGTTTTGTTGGGACTATTGATGCTAGCTAGCAGGAGCTAAGAAATTTGCAATGATTAAAAAGAGACCAGAACCAATGAGGGGATATCTGAGAAGTATGTCCTCAGGGTCAGCACACACTGTGTTCCAGAGGCAGACAATGTTGTACTGTACCAGGGAACTTGGAAGTGTAAGAGTCACTCAAATGGAACTAGTATTGTAGGTATGCAGAAGTCATAGAGAGCAGATAAACTTGACTCTGTGGAGTCCCAGAAGAAAACCTAGGAGAGGATACTGGCGAGGTGCAACCCCGTTGCAACAGTAGACTCCAGTATCTTGGAGATGTCAGTATAATGGGAAACTGCCAAGAACAATAGCAGCAATGGAGTGGAGTTGGCCTGAATCTAGGAGACAAAGTTGTGGGCTACAGATGGAGAAGGTATTGTGAGTGAATCTACCTTTGGGCTCTGTATCTAAACTACCTAAATATTCTCAAAGTTCTTCCAGCTTAGACATAGTCTTCTTTAGAAATCTTCATATTTATTCATCATTTAAAAATATTTCTAATATAACATTAGGTAGAGAGCAAGGTATTCGCTCAGCTTACCTCAGCAAACTCTGAGCTACAGCTCTAGTTCAGGTTTATTTGTGAGGCTATCTTAGGAAACAGTATAAGAGAGAAGTGAGAAAACAGTGCAGTTCACTTATCAGGTGGATGGATGCAGCCAGTGACCACACTGTCATCTACTGGGGGAGGTCTGACATCCAGTATAGAACACACATCAGTAGCATCACACCGAAATGTGGCAGCACTGGGCAGTCACACACCAACTGTACTTAGTCAGGAGCTCCATGCAGCTCCCAGGAGAACTGAATCCCTCAGACTTGCAGCCTAAATCCCATGGCACAGTTGCTTCAGTAGCCAAAGGATCTCTCCATTAAAGAACACAGAAACTGCCTTAAGAGAACCAACCAAGGTCAGGTCAGTAGCAGCTGCTACAGAGGCAGCCATTTGAAAACATAGACACTATACTTTAAGCCAACATCTCATATTTTAAGTGACAGAGAATGTTGGCCCATCCAGTGATGCTCTCACTAGTGAAAGCACATGACATTCTTGTACCAACTCCTTTTCACACCATAGTAAAGGTCACACCATCATGTACTTCCAGTTCTAAAACTAAGTCTGTCCAGCATGAGAACAGTACGGCACACATGTAGCAAAAAAAAAAAGTATTGTTAAGAACAAAAGTGACTTCTCTGGGTTTGTTGTACCAAACTACTGATCTTTAAAAAACAAACAAACAAAAAGGACTACTAAGCAAATTAATCAAGATAACACTTGTAAGTATTTAAAACCTTCGAGTAAATGTCACAACAAAAAGTAACAACAATGTATTTTCCTCAAAATGGTCACTTTGACTTAACCTTTCCCAAGTTTTATTCTAAGAATGGCTGACTAAAGCTCAGCCTTGCTGTAAAATGTTTTCAAAGAATATTTTATGCAATCTGACAGAATAAAGAAAAGAATAAAAATCCTCATATCAAAAACAGGAATGAACTTGTGCCTACTTCTTTCTGTTGCTTTTGCAGTGAAGTGACATAGACTCTGCATCCATCTCTGATGTGATTAGATTTGTTCATAGAAAGAGCATTTTGAATAATCTTGCAAAAAATGAGACTGGCTTTATGTGCTGTTCCTTTGAACTTATTTTTATTCTAGAATTTTAAAAATCGTGATTTCCAATTCAAATGGTTCTTAAATTTCTAAGATGAACGTAATATATCCAATTTAAGGCTGTCTGCCACCATTTATCACACTTTCTTAAAGAATTTGACAACAGATAAGGAATTAAGTGACAGCAATCACAGTTTACAAAAACTCTTTTACACTTTTTAACAGTACTAACTTGAGAAAAGCAGTATCAGAACATGGCCAGGTGTTTCAAATTTTCAACTTGAAACATATCTATAGATGCTCCCCAAGATATAAAATCTAGGTCAAATCACAGTTTGGGGAAAGCAGTATCACTACTTTTTATGACATACAAAGCATCTATATGATGACCATAAAAGGTCCTCAACCACTAGTTAAAAGAAGACCAAGAATTTGAAAGGGGAAGGTGCATTGGATGGTTTGAAGGGAGGAAAAGGAAGAGAGAAATGAGTGATTTACATGAAACTTCAGTGTTGAGTGAGCACATATCACAGTGCTTGTCAGCACCATGCTATGAAATTGAGATTTTATGTAAAAGTGACAGGAATAACGCAGTCTAATGTGTGTTTTAGAAAAATGACAGTGCCTGTGTTGTTCTGAAGAGACAGGAAAGAGGGTGAAACAAGATGAGTGCTTGTTAGAAATCTGCATATATCTGCCAGATGGGAATTTCAAAAAGATACGACACAGGACATTTCTGATTGTAAGATACAAAGTAGGGAAAGTGCTTGGAAATCAAGTAGAGACTGAACAGATGAAATCAAGTCATTCTGGAGCTTTCTATTTCCAGAGATAGTGGGCAGGGCCAAGAGTTTAAATCTCTGTTATCTGAGAAGGATGCCTCAGCTCCTAGTATACTAACAGAAAGGTAACTGGAGGCACAGATGGCAAAACATTTTCCAAACACATAAAATGCAAACTTACTGCTTAAAATCAAATTCAATCTAGGTCTTTCATTAATAGTGGATAGTGAACTTTCAGTGGTTCTCTGGAACTGTCACTGACAGGAATTTTTCCTAATCAGAAGAGATATGACCATTCTCAAGTCATCCAAGTCTGCTGGCACCAGTGGCAATCATTTCCTATGAGTTTCAGTGTGTCTTTTTTGAAGACTAAATAGTTTATTTGAAAGTCTTTGCTCTTTCAAAGACTAAACACTTTCCAAACTCTAATCTTTCAGTTATTAAGAGCCTTTTATAGCAAATGCAATCTAGATTAAAATTGTGACAACTGGATTGCGTTAAAAACTTACATTTTGAGCTAATAAATAACAGACAACAAATATAATCATTACCAGGTAAGGGAACATTTTAATATAATAGGATCTCAAAGATTAAAAAAATAATCTTAAGTCATATAAATAATTTAGTCCCACAATATTTGAAGTGTATGCTGTGTATTACAGTATAAACATATATATATATATATATATATATATATATATATATATATATATCAGAAATTTTTTAGATATGGAAAGTTATTTGTTGAAACTTAGTCTTTTGCTATGTATCATAATGCTAAATTCTGGCCTCCATGGTCTGGTTGTCCTCAGGGACCAGATTGTGTACAATCTGCATGTCTACAAATGATGCTATGTAATCTTGCTTCTGAAGTTATCCCAGATTGGTGAATAAAGATGCCTACAGGTTGTAGCTGGGAAGAAGAGAGATAGACAGGGTTTGGGTTACCAGGCTTAGGGTCATAGAAGAGATACACAAGAGGGAGGAAAAAAGGGGAGAGAGGAGAGACACCATGGGGTAGGTGAGTATGAAAATGTGGCATGAGAGCTGGCCAATTAGAATTAAGAACAGCCCAGATAGAATATAGCCAGTTATAACTCAGGGATATTGATGAGCTTAAACTATAATTCCTGAGATCTGGAATTACAGTCAAACACAGCCATCATGTGGTTGCTAGGAATTGAACTCAGTACTTCTGGCAGTGCTCTTAACCCCTGAGCCATTTTTCCAGCCCCACTAGATGGATTATGAATGAAAAGTTGAACCAGAAAGTATTCAGTAAGTAAAATAATTATGTATTGTTTCTTTGCCTATGGAATTTAATTTTATCATGATAATATCCATATGTATATAATTGTTTAATGTTATCACAATGATATTTATAAGTAAATAACAGATCAAAGTTATCAGTATAATATCCAAAAATATATAATTCTCTCCATGAGGAATAATTCATTCTACTAATTTCCCAGAGTTGGGATGAGGAAGAAGGCTGGAGTTTCACTCACCCTTTTTTTTTTCAAATTAATGATAACATTAATAAGATCACATTTTTTGGATATTAACCAATTTATATTATATAAATGTCAATAAAAATCCAAATACCTCCTGAAGCATCATATTTATCAGAAAAGTAAATAAATATGTCACCTGTTAACCATACAATTGTTATTTTATAGATGAGGAAACAATTTTATAGATATATGTACCTCAAGAACTTCCATGATGATTGGATATGTTTAAGGCTGCCTCTTTAACAACACAACATTTCAGTGCGGATATTTTATAATCATACTTTCTGATAGCACAGCATTTTAAACTGATATTTTCTGAGTTGGTGTTTTTACATAACATTCATCCTTCATTTAGTTTTGCGTGGTTATTTATTGTATTTTCTTCCTGACACCACACCTCCCTTAGCAAAGAAAACTTCTGGACATGCCATCAGCCTGGGTGTCCTTTGCAGAACTACCCACTTCTTCCTTCCTGACAGCTAGGTTTTGCCAAGGACCCTAAAGGACTTCTAGGACTAGACAATGACACCACTATGATCTATTCATGATGATTCATTCCTGAATGGAAATGTAGACTAAATTAAGGACAATAAAATGAATACATTTTCCTACAACTAGAAAAAGATAATCTCTGTCCACTTGAATTGATTAACTGGAAGGCAGAAACCCCAGAGGCTATTTTGACCACCAGTTGCATGTCCTGAAATGTATCTGACATCCTTTTCTTGAGACATAATAACCAAGGCAACTCTTATAAAAGAAAACATTTCATTGAAGGCCTGCTTACAGTTTAGTCTGCTACCTTGGCAGACAGCATGGCTGAATGCAGCCAGAAACAGTGCTGGGGAAGTAACTGAGTACTGCCTCCTGATCCATAGGCACACAGAGAGAGAGGAGACTGAGACTCTGGGATGGAATGGGCTTTTGAAACCTCAAAGTTCTCCTCCCCCAACCCCATCCCCATCCCCACTCTCATGATACACTTCTTCCAACAAGGCCATACCTCCTAATCCTTTAATCATTTTTAAATAATGCCACCCTCTCCTCTCCGGAAGTGAGTAAGCATATGAGCCTATCAGGGCATTCCTATTCCAACCACCACTGTATCTAACTCAGTGGAAAACAGCTGTGAAAGGGAGTACTCCTGAGACTAGACTCAGCCATACTAGAAGTTCTGCTTTAGAACCCTTAGTTATGGTAACACAAGCATAATTGGTTTGTCTAACTCAGGTTTAATTGGATTTGTCTTAAGTTCAACCAAATACTGTGTTACTTACTGATGTATAATATACGCTTCATTGAAGATTTGCATCATATTTTAGTTCCTTTTCTGTTTCTATGATGAAATACCATGGCCAAAAGGAATATAAGAAAAAAAGCATTTATTTTGGTTTATAATGCGAGAAGGCTAGACATGCACATGCATAATTGAGAGACAGGCAAGCTTTTCAATGTAGAAAGCTGACCAATTATATTTTTTAAATACCCTTCAAGGAAGTAGGAGGCAAACAGGACATGGAGCAAGACTATGAACCTTCAAAGCCTATCCTTAATGATATACTTCCTCCAGCAAGACATCCTCTCCTTAAGGTTCCATACCACTTCAAATAACACCAACAGTGAATAAAGAGGTTAAATAGATGAGCCTATGGTAGACATATTCTATTCAAGCCAACACAGATAGATTGTCTTAAATTAATCTACTGTTATAAACATATTTGGCCTAAATGATTGTCTGGTATTTTGATGAAAATAAATGATTTCTACAAAAATGTTATTCAACTACTCTTGGTTTTGTGAAGATATTTGTTGCTCTTGAGAGCTTGATTTCAAAATACAGAATTTCAAATGGACTTCAGACAGATTGAGAGAATTTACACACATTAAACATTTTGTTTCCTTAAGACATAATAGTCTTTCGCCAAACTCAGGTCTGGAATACTACACCATTAATTCGTTCTTCACTTTTAATGAAGATTACAGGTGAGATCAAATTTTAAACTGGCAAAACAGCCTATTTAGGAGACATTCAAGCAATTAAATAAACTGGATATGCAATGTACAGATAATATTTTGTATTTTAAAAATTATCTAGTAAATTGGAGTTGGACAGATGGTTCAGGAGCTGAGAGCACTAGCTACTCTTCCAGAGGACATGAGTTCTGTTCCTATCACACAAGTCAAGAAGCTCATAACATATTCCTATTCCAAAGGACTTGATGCCATTTTCTGGCTTCCACAGGTACCAGAATATAAAGACAGAAACATTCACACACAAAAACGTATGTATATGCGCATAAAAAATAAATCTTAATATCCAGGAAAAATTATCTGTGGTGGTTTGAATGAAAATGACCCACTTAGGATTATAGGGAGTGGCACTATTAGGAGGAGTGGTCTTGTTGGAGAAGGTGTGTCACTGGAGGTGGCTTGGAAGTTTTAGAATATCAAGACAGGCCCAATGGCTAATACTCTCTTCTTGCTACCTGCTGATTCAGATGTAGAACTCTGGGCTTCTTTTCCAACACCATGTCTGCCTATAGACTGCCATTCTTCCCAATAAAGTTCTAACACTCTGAAACTTATAAGCCAGCCCCAATTAAGTGTTTTTCTTTATAAGAGTTGCCTTGAACATGGTGTCTCTTCACAACAATGAAATCCAAATTTAAGTACTTTCTTATGTCTCTGAGTTTTTGTAAAAGACCATAGTTAAGGATATCATTTATTTTCTACTAATGGATCATGGAATTGTCTAGAGCAAGTAAACACTCAGACCTGACCTTAAACAGATTTTAATCACTACAGATTTGATACCTCCTAAGTGATACCTGAATTCCCTACTAAAGACAAAACCCTTAATTATCAGAACAAAGAGTATAAACCCAACTTTGTGTTATAAAAAACTTAGAGCTTCCAGTTTGAAACTGTGCCTAGAGCAGACCTGGGGCACTGACTCTGCACCCACTTCTACAATACCCAGAGAAAATTTGACCCCCAGGTGCTCTAACATGCCCAGGATCACAGGTGAGGCCACATCTTTCCCAATACCTGGCCTAACTAGGACTCCTACAGGAACCAGGGAAACAGGAACCCTAGCCCAGCCAAAGGCACAAGTTCCTTCTGGTTTCCACCTGTCCCCATTGCAGACCCAGGACTCTCTGGCTCCCCATCTACTCCTGCAACACCCAGAGAAAGCTTGAATCCCAGGAGCTCTGACACAACAGGATCTCAGGAGCTTCGTCACACCAGGATTTCAGGATTCCAGAGGTAGCATGACTCCCAGGAGCTCTGACACACCCAGGATCTCGGGATCACAGGATCACAGATTCACAGGATACAGAGACACTGAGGAGTTCTGACACAACCAGGATCACAGGAAGGACAGGCTCCAGTCATAGACAAAAGAGCAGTTAACATTAGAGAAAACCAGATGGCAAGAGGCAAGCGCAAGAACATAAGCAACAGAAACCAATGCTATTTGACAGCATCAGAACCTACTTCTCCCACCACACAAAGCCTTGGATACTCTAACACACCTGAAAAGCAAAATTCAGATCTAAAATTTCATCTCATGATTATGATACATGAAATTAAGAAGGACATAAATAACTTACTTAAAGAAATACAGGAAAACATAGGTAAACAAATAGAAGACCTTAAAGAAGAAATCAAGAAATATCTTAAAGAAATATAGAAAAACACAATGAAATAGGTTCTAAAAGTAGAAATAGAAATATTAAAGAAAACACAAGGGAGACAACCCTGGAGTTAGAAAACCTAGGAAAGAGATGAGAAATCACAAGCACAAGCATCATGAACAGAATACAAGAGATAGAAGAGAGAATCTCAGGCATAGAAGAAGCCCTAGAAGACATTGACACAATAGTCAAAGAAAATACAAAAAGCAAAAAGCTCCTAACTCAAAACATTCAAAGGAAAAAAAAAAAATCCAGAACGCAATGAAAAGACTGAACCGAAGAATAATAGGTATAGAAGAGAGTGAAGATTCCCAACTCAAAGGACCGGCAAACATCTTCAACAAAATTATAGAAGAAGACTTCCCTAACTTAAAGAAAGAGATGCCCATAAACATACAAGAAGCTACAGAACACTAAACAGACATGACCAGAAAAGAAATTCCTCCCATCACACAATAATTAAAACACCAAATGCACAGAACAAAGAAAGAATATTGAAAGCCAAAAGAAAGAGATCAAGTAACTCCAACATAAGGAGGGAAAGTACAGCCAAGAAAAAAGCAAGAAACTAATTTTCTTACAACAAACACAAAAGAAGAGCACCACACAATTGTAATTCCACCTCTAACAACAAAAATAACAGGAAGCAACAATCTTTGGTCCTTAATATATCTCAACATCAATAGACTCATTTCCCCAACAAAAAGACATAGGCTAGCAGGCTGGATGTGAAAACAGGACCCAGCATTTTGCTGCATACTGGAAACTCATCTCAGTGACAAATACAGAAACTACCACAGAGTAAAGATCTGGAAAAATTTTGTAGGCAAATGGTCCCAAGAAACAAACTGGAACAGCAATTCTAGTATCCAATAAAATAGAATTTCAACCAAAATTAGCAAAAAAGATAAGGAAGGACACTATATACTCATTAAAGGAAAAATTCACTGAATGAAACTCTCAATTTTGAACATCTATGCCCCAAATGCAAGGGGAACCACATGTATAAAATAAACATTACTGAAACTCAAAGCACACATTGAGCTCAATAATAGTGGGAGACTTCAACATCCCATTCTAATTAATGGACAGATTGTGGAAACAGAAACTAAACAGATACACAATGAAACTAACAGAATTTATGAACCAAATGGGCTTAACAGACATGTACAGAACATTTCATCCTAAAACAAAAGAATATACCTTCTTCTCAGCACCTCATGGTACCTTTTCTAAAATTGACCATATAATCAGACACAAAACAAGCCTCAACAGATACAAGAAGATTGAAATAATCCCATGTATCCTATCAGATCACCACAGACTAAGGTTGGTTTTCAACAACAACAAAAACAAGAAGAAGCCCACATACACATGGAAGCTGAACAACTATCTACTCAAGGCTAACTTGGTCAGGGAAGAAATAAAGAAAGAAATTAAAGACTTCCAAGAATTTAATGAAAATTAAGACACAACATACACAAAAATATGGGACACAATGAAAGCAATGCTCAGAGGAAAACTCATAGCTCTGAGTGTCTCAGAAAAGAAACTGGAGAAAGCATACACTAGTAGGTTAACAGCATATCTGAAAGTTCTAGAACAAAAAGAAGTAAATACCTACAAGAGGAATAGACAACAGGAAATAATCAAACTCAGGACTGAAATCAACCAAGTAGAAACAAAGAAAACTATACAAAGAATCAACAAAACCAGGAGTTGTTTTATTTAGAAAATCAACAAAATAGATAAACCCTTAGCTAGACTAACCAGAGGGCACAGAGACAGTATCCAAATTAACAAAATTAGAAATGAAAATGGAGACATAACAACAAAAACTGAAGAAATTCAAAAAATTATCAGATCCTACTACAAAAGCCTATACTCAACAAAGCTGGAAAATCTAGATGAAATGGATAATTTTCTAGACAGATACCAAGTACCAAAGATAATCAGGATCACATATACAATCTCAACAGTCCCATATCCCCTAAAGAAATAGAAGCAGTCATTAAAACCCTCTCAACAGAAAAATCCCCAGGACCAGATGGTTTTAGTACAGAATTCCATAGACCTTCAAAGAAGACCTAATACCAATACTTCTCAAAGTATTTCATGAAATAGAAACAGAAGGAACACTACCTAATACATTCTATGAAGCCACAGTTACACTAGTACCTAAATCACACAAAGACCCAACAAAGAAAGAGAACTTCAGACCAATATTCCTCATGAATACTGATGCAAAAATACTCAATAAAACTCTTGCAAACTGAATCCAAGAAAAATTCTGAACAACCATTCACCATGATCAAGTAGGCTTCTCCCAGGGATGCACGGTTGGTTCAATATATGGAAATCTATCAGCATAATCCACTATATGATAAAACCCAAAGGAAAAAAATACACAATCATCTCATTAGATGGGGGGAAAAGCCTTTGAGAAAATACAAGACCCCTTTATGCTAAAAGTTTTGGAGAGAATAGGAATTCAAGGTCCATACCAAAATATAATAAAAGAAGTATACAGCAAGCCAATAGCCAACATCAAACTAAATGGAGAGAAACTTGAATCAATTCCACTAAAATCAGGAACTAGACAAGACTGCCCACTCTCTCCCTACCTATTCAATATAGTACTTGAAGTTCTAGACAGAGCAATTAGGCAACAAAAGGAGATCAAAGGCATCCAAATTGGAAAGGACAAAGTCAAGATATCACTATTTGAGAATGATATTATAGTATACATAAGTGATCCAAAAAAAAAAAAAAAAATCCACAAGAGACCTTCTACAGCTGAAAAACAACTTCACAAAATTAACTCAAACAAATCAGTAGCTTTCCCCTATTCAAAGGATAAACAGGGTGAGAAAGAAATTAAGGAAATGACACCCTTTACAATACTTACAAATAATATGAAATATCTTTGTGTGACTCTAACCAAGCAAGTGAAAGATCTGTATGACAAGAACTTCAAGTCTCTGAAGAAAGAAATCAAAGAAGACCTCAGAAGATGGAAAGATCTCCTATGCTCATGCATTGGCAGGATTAACCTAGTATAAATGTCCATCTTGCCTAAAGCAATCTACAGATTCAGTGCAATCCCCATCAAAATTCCAACTTATTTCTTCACAGAGACAAAAAGAGCAATTCTCAAATTTATCTGGAATAACAAAAACAAAAAACAATGAAACCCCAAGTATATAAAAACACCATTGTCATCAATAAAAGAACTTCTTGGTGAATCACCATCCCTGACTCAAGCTATACTACAGATCAACAGTGATAAAATCCACATGGTATTGGTACAAAGACAGGCAGGTAGATCAATGGGATAGAATTGAAGACCCAGAAATGAACCCACACATCTATGGTCACTTGATCTTTGACAAAGGAGCCAAAACCATCCAGTGGAAAAGAGCATTTTCAACAAATGGTGCTGGTTCAACTGGCGATCAGCATGTAGAAGAATGCAAATTGGTCCATTCTTATCTCCTTGTACAAAGCTCATGTCCAAGTGGATCAATGACCTCCACATAAAACCAGATATGATGAGTCTAATAAAACAGAAAGTTGGAAAGAACCTCGAACACATTGGCACAGAGGAAAATATCCCAAACAGAATACCAATGGTTTATGCTCTAAGATCAAGAATTGGCAAATGGGACCTCATAAAATTGAAAAGCTTCTGTAAGGGGAGGACAGTGTCAATAGGACGAAATGGCAATCCACAGATTGAAAAAAAAAAATCTTTACCAACCTTACCTCTGATAGAGGGCTAATATCCAAAAAAAAAAAAAAAAAACAAAAAAAAACCTCAAGAAGTTAGACTTCAGAGAACCAAATAACTCTTATTTAAAAAATGGGGTACAGAGCTAAATATAGAATTTTCAACTGAGGAATCTCAAATGGCTGAGAAGCACTTAAATGTTCAACATCCTTAGTCATCAGGGAAATGCAAATCAAAACAACCCTGAGATTCTACCTCACACTAGTCAGAATGGCTAAGATCAAAAACTCAGGTGACAACAGATGCTGGTGAGGATGTGGAGCAAGGGGAATACTCTCCATTCGCTGGTGGGATTGCAAGCTGGTACAACCACTCTAGAAATCATTCTGGTGGCTCCTCAGAAAATTGGACATAGTACTACCTGAGGACCCAGCTCTACCACTCCTGGGAGTATACCTAAAAGATGCTTCAACATATAACAAGGACACAGGCTGCACTCTGTTCATAGCAGCCATATTTATAATAGCCAGAAGCTGGAAACAACTCAGATGTCCCTCAACAAAGGAATGGATAAAAAAAAATGCGGTAGGTTTATAGCTATTAAAAACTATGATTTCATGAAATTAGCAGGCAAATGGACAGAGGTAGAAAATATCATCCTGAGTGTCATAATTCAACAACAAAAGAACCCTCATGGTATATACTCGCTGATAAGTGGATATTAGCCAAAAAAAGAAGCTTGGAATACCCACGATACAACTAACAGACTATATGAAACCCAAGAAGAAAGAAGACCACACCAAAGTGTGGATGCTACAGTACTACTCAGTAGGGAGAAGAATATAATCTCTGGAAAGTAGAGGGAGAGAGGAATCTGGGAGGGAGAGAGGAGGTGTATGGAAAAAGAGGAGCCAGTTCAGATAGGGGAAGAGATGGGGGAGAGAAGTACCAAGTGGCAGGAATTTGAAAGCATGTATGTAGCAGTGGGGTAGGGGGAGCAGAGGTTAGCCACCAGAAAGTCCCAGATAGCAGGGACCCAAGAGGTTCCCAGGAGCCAACAGAGAGGGCTTTAGTCGAAATACCCGACAAAGGTGAGATAGAACCTGTAAAGATCATATCCAGTGGATAGGCACAGCCTCCCAGTAGAGGGATGGGGCCAGCTACCCACCTCAAAAAATGTTAATCCAGAATTCTTCATGTCAAAAGGAAATGCAGGGACAAGGAACGGAGCAGAGATTTAAGGAAAGGCCATCTCCAGACTGTCTCACCTAGGGATCCATCCCATCTGCTGACACCAAAACCAGACACTATTGCCGATGCCAAGAAGTGCTTACTGACAGAAGCCCAGTATAGCTGTCCCCTGGGAGATTCTGCCAGAGCAGGACCAATACAGATGCAAATGTAGACAAACATTGGACTGAGCACGGAGACCCCAATGGAGCAGTTAGGACAAAGGACTGTAGGAGATGAAGGGGTTTTCAACCTCATAGGAAGAATAAAATCAACCCCCCCCCCATAGCTTCCAGGAACTAAAACAACAAACAAAGAGTACACAGAAGGTACCCTTGGCTCCTGCTGGATATGTAGCTGAAGACTGCCTTATTTGGCATCACTGGGAGGTGATCCCTTTAGTCATTTGGAGGCTTGATGACCCAGGATAGGGGAACGCTAGGCCACTAAGGCAGGAGTGGGTGGGTGGGTGGGGGATCATCCTCATAAAGGGGGGGGGGGAGTTTACAGGGCTTGTGGAGGGGAAACTGGGAAGGGGGATAATATTTCAAATGTAATTAAATAAAATAACCAATCAAAAAGTAACCTGGGAGTACAATTTCATCATTTTATTTTGAAAACTGAATACTGGTATATGTAGTACCAATAGAAAATCTCATAAAGAAAATGCCTTTTCCCAAAATATCAACTATTAAATTAATAAAATGTTAATGAAGCTTTTCCTTTTGAAAAATATGAACATCTCTTCCCTTATATTAGTTCAAAAATATTACTACCTCAATATGTGTTGCTCCCCACAGTACTTGATTCTCTAGAATTTTCAGCTTCATTTTTCTCTTCTTTCAATCTCAAACCAATTAAAACCAAATCCAATAAGCTATAATGACTAAAGAAGTAGTCATGTATTACAGATATACATTTCACTCATTCCCTTACCCAGCTCCATAATTCATAGCCTAAGCTGTTAGATAAATACAGAAAACACAGAGCACAAGCATTGTATTTACCCAACTGAACCTTTCTGTTCAGTCTTCTCACACATTTTCCTTATCTTTTCTTTCTATGTTGGATAAAACCTTTAAAATATCTCTAACTCTTCAGTTATTCTGTGATTCATGAAGGTAATGCCCTATCTGTGACCAAAGAAAGTACACTTATTCCTTTAAACTCATTCTCCTAATACCCAAAGATATAGTTTAGATAGAGCACACCCCTTCTTCACTCAACAGATATATCATCAGAATAAAAGACGTAGAAATGACAACATACGCGACTGCTAAATTTCACTCGGCAGTCAAATACATTAGGTAGAAACTTGGTCAAAACAACTTAGAATTCTTACCCTGCCTCTCTCCTGGAGGCAGTTTTCAAAGGAATTCATATATGAAAATACTTTGAAGCTTCTGAGTTCAAGATAAATGTGAGATTTTATTATCAGTCACAAAAGTTGAGTTCCAGGAAATCTCATAAATTTGTGTTGAAAAGGTAAATTAGAGAATGAAATTTCACCTTTCCAACAAGCAACTGGAGTGACTGCACTTACGTGTAAGCCTTACATAGGCAGTTCAGCTCTGAGCTGTGGAAAATAGATTAGGTGTTAGTAAGTTTGCCTAATTTCCAGTGTGTGAGTACTTAAGAGACGTAATTCCTCAGAGAAGTTTTGCTGATTCTCTGCATTTATTAGTTAGGGGGAAAGTAGCAGCATCTGCCAGAGGAAATTACTCCCCTGCAGAACTCACCACTAGAGGAAACCCTGCCAACCAGTCTTCACACTGTGCTTTGCATGAAATCAGTTAAATTCAAGTCAGCACAACATTTTCTTCAAGACCATGAAGACTTCACTTAATACAGCTAATGAGAACATTATGTCCAGGAGCACAGTTTTATTTATATTTTGCTGTACCCATTTACAGCAAAAAAAAAAAAAAAAAAATGTGAAATACAAGGGACAGCAGTCTATCAGGGTCATAGCTTGAAGCAGAAAACAACCAATGACTCAGCCACTCCTTTCATGGGCCTACTACTTACTGTAAAAGGCAACTGAAGCTGTTTTAGCAGTTTATCATAGTAAGCCTACATCATTAGATTGTTCTTCCCCCCTCTCCTCAGCAGTTTGATTCACGCAATGAACATTTATCAAACACCTGTTAAGTACTTGTCATTGTATTGTGGTTTGAGAATACAGATGAGGAAATTTATCTTCTAATCTAGTGGGAGAGAGTTATAATAATTTGTAATCAATAGTTCCAAAATAGAGGCTGGCCTACAAAGACCTTACATCTTAATCCTTTAATTTGAGGAAGTAATTTCTATAAATGACTCACCCAGATTAAGATGAATTTGTAAAATTTTCATTTTTTGACATATGTTCTTGGCTGCATTGATATTTTATTTTCAAAACAGCTGTATGAAATGTTTCACTTTCCTTATTTCATCAATCAAGAACTTCACATCCAAGATCTTTCCATCAGAGCAAAGGTCTTTACTTCGTTTCAATGACTAGAAGATTGTGTGCCTAGTTTGTATTCTAAACTATTCTGTTCTTTTATCATGTGATTCCACTCCTGTTAAACTTTAAGTTTTATTGACGGTACTGGAAAAGGAAAGCTCCTCTCCACGGTAGATAAAGTATAGTATCATAAGAATGATAATCAACCTATGACTCATCCTTTATCAAATGAATTAATGATGAATTTTATGCCTTTGTCTATTAATATCTGCCAAGAATACAATAGAAAACAGATGCAATTTGAATTTTGAAATGGCATATTTATACAAGTAGTGTTCAAACTACTTGAATGTTGCCAGCTACACTGTAAGTATGACAAAAACTGACTTTCTGGACTTTCTGGATGACTGAATTAGATATAAATGTCACCACTTTCATCATGTTTTATAAATATTAAGTATACTTGCCAGCACAAAGTAGACATTTAAAATTGATTTTAATGAAGAAAGTGATAAACAAAGGAGACAAATACTATTAATGAGCCACAAGTCCCAACTTGCCAAAAATAAACAAGCAACAATAAAATATAGAGTAATTGAAATATTTGGAAAATAAGCTCATGTCAATATTCTAACTCTACCCTTAACCAATTCTATCTGTATAATCTCAGAGGACATGCTCAGAAGGGTTTCAGAGAAGTAATTTACACTCAGGATAAGGACACATTCTGAGATGCAATCTTCATTATTTGAAATCAAGATAACTTTATGTGTGCATTAAAGATGTCAGCATATAAATAAGTGTCACTTCCTGTAAAGGCTGTGGGGCTGTAGACTGTGAGAGGAAGCCTGGTAAGGTCAAGCTAAGGCTTGAAGCCCCAGGGACCCTGAAGGGATGGTAAGAGCTTTGCCTGCTCCCAGCGCCAGGCCTTGTCATGTAGCCACCGCCCCTCAGTCATGTAGGGGCAGCACACCTCCACATGTAGATGAGGCATCCCTAACACCTCAGACCAAGCCAACAGGAAGCACCTGCTGTCAGACCTCAACCCCACCGCAAAACTGTCTGCAAGATCCTATCCAGAGGGAATAAAGGTGTGTGAGACTTACCCTGAGAGCATCTTTCATAAGAGCTGTAACACTGCCTGGGAAGAGAACATTTTCCTGAAGCTTTCACCACCAGAAGTTCCCCTGTACTCCACTGGCTTACTAGGCAGCCCTCTGCTAGCTCAGCCTGGTTCTGCTCAGCTCAGTGCAACCAATGAAGCATCTCAGATAAACAGTGGCAGCAGCAGTGGGGGTAAAGGCAATTCGCCATCACTGCTCATGCCCTTTCTCCTTTGCTTGAACCTTCCTACCTGGCCAGGCCAGAGATCTCTGTGTATGTCCTTTGGTTCACAGACCGGCAAAAGTTGTTCATGTATTTTTAACTTTCAATTTAAGTTGAAGTAACTTAAATAAGTAAATGAATGAAAATTGAAGTGGAAGAAAAGTTTTTGAATGAATGAAGGAGAAAATGCTGAATTTTATGTGCAAACTCAATGAAGAATAGCTGTTACATAATTATGTTTTATTCATTCATTGATCCTTTAACTCA
>JADRCH010000143.1:303802-344661 GCA_019843965.1 Rhynchomys soricoides | reverse complement strand
AGAGAGAGAGAGAGAGACAGAGAGAGAGAGAGAGGCGGAGAAACAGAGAGACAGAGAGACAGAGAGAGAGGAAGAAGGAGAAGGAGAAGATGAAGATGAAGAAGGTTTTGAAATTATAAAAAAGAATAGAATTTCTAAAGACTATTAAGAGTGAATGAACAGAAATTGATACAGAAAGAAAGAAAGAAACAAACAAACAAACAAACAAACAATAATCCCCAGCAGGGGAGAGTTGCTATCAGCAGGATAAGTACAAGGTTTCAATGTCAGAGAATCAAGTCTGTCATTACAGAGCATAGAGAAAGTCTGTTCAGATGGCTCTTAATTCCTCCTCTTATTTGCATATCAGCCTTGCTTGGGGATCCCTCAAACTCCACATGGCTGACCTCATTTCTTTGTTAGCCCTAAAATTTCCTGAGGCAGTAACCTACATGAGACTTGTTCCTTGGAACCAAAACAACCTAATACTAACCTGCTCAACCTCTTCAACGGGCCTCCAAACAAGAAACTTCATCATCAACCACACAGGAAAAATAGTTTATATAACTCCATCCAATTAACACTTTTTTTTCACAGAATTATAATACTCTAATAAAAGTTGGACACATAAGTTTGTTATGTGTTTCCTCATTTAAAATATCACTATCTCTCCAAATAAAAACACATGCTTTAGCTGTAAATAACCACTTTTCTCCAGCTAATCAAAAAGCAAAACATCAGCATACTTAAGCTAGGAACTTTTGGGGAGGTTCTGTTGCTGTTATGTATTTAAACTCTAAATACTAGGCCCCATATCTCATTGCCATCTAGATGAGCACATTCTCATATACACCATATGATGTTGTACAAACTTTGTTTGCCAGTCTTCTTTGATTGGTTAAATAAAGTGGCTGATAGCCAATTACTGAGGAGAATAGAGGTAGGTGAGGCTTTGCTTACTGGACTGGGATCATAGGTGGGCGCCATGAGTCCTGGAGAAGGAGAGAATGGAAAAAAGGAGAAAGAAGATGGAGAGAGCAGGAGGTCTCCATTAAATGGACTGTGGCTTGAAAAGTCCCCTGAGGACAGACTGATGGAACGGAAATAGCCGCGGCAAGACTCAAACAGCAAGTATATGGGGAATGCAAATGAGAAATAGCCAGTCTACCATAAGAAAAACAGTTTAGACATAATTGCCCAGTTGTTGTGCTAAAGATGATTAAATAAATCAATAGGGCTATGTCTTGATTATTAGACTAGCTGAGTCATATTAAGACATAATACAGTTATTAAAAATTATACAACACATGTTTTCTTCACAAGAACTATAAAGCAAATATAATATGCCTATGGGTTCTATATTTTATTGTTGTGATTAAAACATTGTTTTTTTAAGGAAGGAAGGAAGAAAGAAAGGAAGGAAGGAAGAAGAAAGAAAGATCAAGGATAAATTAAATATATTCTTAAAATATATCTTGGTAGCAAAAAATATATTCTTGATTTTATAGTTCTCTCAAACTCAAGGACACTGCACATTTTTTTCTGGATTAGTATTAAATATACATTTGGTTTTATTTTTCTATAACATAAAATACTAGGCACAAGACATTTATTACACATAAAAAAATCATAGAGCTTAACATATAACTCAGATATAGGCCTCATGCTTGGCATGGAAAAAAGGTCATTTTGTCAGGCAACTGGGTAAAGAAAGAAAATCAGAAAGTGAGAAGAGGAAAACTTAAGAAGTAAAAGGATGGCAAGTTCAGATTCCTTATTCTCCATTGCTAGGAGTCCTCACTATGGTCACCTTCGCGGCTTCCAGGAAGTTTCTCCTCTGAACTAGACTTCCACAGCACCGCCCAAATGCCCTCCCAGTTCCAGCCTTTCTCCCTGCACTCTCTCCTTCTATCCCTTACCCAACCCGATCTCCCCCCACCCCCGCACTGTCCCCAGATGCTTACCCTCCACCTTCAGAATCTATTCTACTTTCCCTTCCCAGGAAGATCCATACACCTCTAGAACTCTTAGAAAATAAAATTGTATTGTTTAATCTGAAAAGGGAGAGGGGGAAAGAAAGGAAGGGAGAAAGAGAGAAAGAGAAAGGAGGTAGATATGGGTAAGGAAAGGAGAGAGAGGGGGGGAGAGAGAGAGAGAGAGAGAGAGAAGAAGGAGGAGGAGGAGGAGGAGGAGGAGGAGGAGGAGGAGGAGGAGGAGGAGGAAAGGAAGGAAGGAAGGGAGGGAGGGAGGGAGATAGAAATCTGGGAAAGCATTCATGTAATATTCATAAAATGTGTGCTCAATTGGCAGCAGTTCAGAAATAGAGAGAAGGCAGAGATGTGGCACTGAGGCTTGCAGGGCTGCCCACAGAGAACCCCAGTGCTTATTTTCCAGGCATTACATTTTGATCTTCCCCTACAAATCTTGCCACCTGTGCACTTCAAAAGAAGAGCAGACAGACTTTTTCATTCCTTGCTCAGTCACTCTTACAAACAGAAGTCAGTGCTAATAGGTAAGCCTACATACAGATGAGGCCCTCCCTCCCTGAGGTCAAATACCCTATGTTAAGGGGACAGAGGCATCCATATTTGGAATCTTGTACAAGTTTTGGGCTCTACTGGATGTTTCTGAGTTCTCAAGAATAAATACCACTGACCTGCATGAGTAAGGTTAGGTCTCACACACACACAAACACAGAGAGAGAGAGAGAGAGAGAGAGAGAGAGAGAGAGAGAGAGAGAGAGAGAGAGCGCAAAAACAAAACAAAAAACTCCCAATGGTTATCTCTCTGGTTGTCTCCATATTAAATACCTACCCACCCCACCCCCAGTTCCCACTGCTGTGCCATATCCACTGCTGTGCCACACCCACTGCTGTGCCACACCCACTGCTGTGCCATATCCACAAGCTAATGCTCCCTGTTGCTTCTTTTTGGACACCTGATGCTGATCCATTTCATCTAAACTACCTGAAGGTAGGTCAAACAACCTTGGCTATTGACACTTCTCTCCAACCAGTGGAAGTCCCTGAGATGATCTGTGACTGAGATGAGGCCCTCAAAGCCTGTCCTGTTCCTCTCTCTGCCCAGGCCAGTCCATAGGAGCATACAGGTGAGGAGAGCACTCAGATATGAGAAAAGGTTGAAACTGGGAGATTAATTCAGTAATTGAAACATATTCATTTAACCATTATTTATTAGGTGCCAAAAACAGTTTCACACAGTAGAGACACAATAAACAAAGCAAATTCTCTACCTTCATGAATTTATGCTTGCTTTGTCTAAATACATAAAGTAAAATTCAACTAAATATAAATAAAGCAGGATAAAAAGAAAAAAATACAGGGACATGGAAAAGGAAAAGAGTCCCTCATTGGTGTGCTGTTTCTGTACAGTTTGTGACAATATGTCTCTGTCCTTCCTTGCATGCCTAAGGCACCTTCCAGTTGGTTAAATAAAAAAGCCTATATCTTAGAGCAAAAGGCAGTACAGCAAGATGGGACTTCAGGACAAAGGGAGGAACCTGGGGGAAAAGGGCTGCTTGAGCAATTTGCCACCCTGACTTGGAGGAAGTTGGATGTCTGAAACTGAGGAGAGGTAACAAACTAGCCATGTGGCTGAACTTAGCATAAACAGAATAATTGAGTTATGAGCCAGTGGGAAACAATCCTAAACAAAGCTTGGGCATTTGTTAATAAATATAAGCCTCTGTGTCATTGTTTGGGAGCTGGAAAAAGCATAGAAAGAATTCATACAGTTACAACCCCTTACTCCAGAGTCCGCTTGAAACTGTAGCTCAAGAATTCCAGCAGATATACTTGCGGTGAAGGTTGCTCCTTCCGAAACATTACTTTTATATAAAAATATTCTCAAATAAGAATTTTAAGTGATCAAGGAGATAGATGTAAGGCTTGAGTATGTATAACCTTGAGTATAACCTTTTTGAAATCTTTTCTGGAGAGCAGGTAAACAAGACTACTCACTTTTGTTTACAGTGAAAATATCCCAGCAGCTCTTAGTATAGTATGTTATCAGCTATAATCCGGATAACAATTCTCTCAAGATAATAACTTTTGAACTGAACAAAATTATGTGTATGACCATGGTACAGACAGTGAGTCTTTCTATTGACCCTTGAGATAATATTATGTTAAAATGTTCTCTGCTTCTCACTGGCTCATCCTTTTCAGAGCTGTTCTCTCAGTGTGATGATTTGTCTATAGCTATCTCTCTTTTACCATGCTAGAGATAAATCACTCCAAATTATCTAAGTTTCTTTAGAACACAAATGTGGATGCTGATAACTTAGTACCAGGTGCAATTGGACAGTCCCTACTACGCAACTTTTACTTTCTACTATGAATTCTCCTCACAGATATCCTTCTACAGAAAAGCAACACAAGTTTCCTGGATGTGAGCAGAGCATCTATTGGAGAAGTTTGTAGGTGCTGATTTACAATAGGTTTGCTGTAATGATTAGTTTTAACCCAGAACTGATCCTGTCTAAAGGAAATACAGGGACAAAGAGTAGATCAGAGACTGAAGGAAAGGCCATCCAGAGACTGCCCCTCCTGGGGATCCATCCTATATCCAGGCACCAAACCCAGACACTATTGCTGATTCCAAGAAGTGCTTGCTGACAGGAGCTTGATACAGCTGTCTCCTGAGAGGCTCTGCCAGAGTCTTAACAGATGCAAATGCTTGCAGCCAACCATGGGACTGAGAACCCAATGGCAGATTTAGAGAAAGGACTGAAGGAGCTGAAGGGGTTCACAATCCCTCAGGAAGAACAACAATACCAACCAACCAGACCCCTCAGAGCTCCCAGAGACTAAGCCACCAATCAAAGAATACACATGGAGGGACCCATAGCTCCAGCTGCATATGTAGCAGAGTATGGCCTTATCTGGCATCAGTGAGAGGGAAGGCCCTTGGTCCTGTGAAGGCTCCATGCCCCAGCATAGGGGAATGAGGTGGAGCAGTGAGGTGGAAGTGGATGGGTGGGGGAGCACCCTCATAGAAGCAGGGGGAGGGGAGGTCAGATGGAGGTTTCAGAGGGGAAACTAGGAAGGAGGATAACATTTGAAATGTAAATAAATAAAATAAAGAATCAATACTGTTTGTTCATTGGACACAATCCAGAATCCCCTAAAAGATAAACTTTTAGGCATGACTGTAACGGAGTTTCTAAACTGGCTTGAAGTGGGAGGACTCACCCTAAATGTAAGTGGCAGAATGCCATGGTCTGGGATCCTAGACAGAATAAAAAGAAGACCTTGACTTGAGCATTGTGCTAGTTTGAGTAAGAATGACTCGCATAGGTTAGTATATTTGAATGGTTATTCAGATTGGAAGGTGCAGTGTGGCTGCACTAGGTATAGCCCTGTTGGAAGAGAACTGTGCCACTAGGGTTAGTGTTGGATATTCACTCCACTCAAGTGGCAGGAAAGGCTTTCCCTGTAGTGGATTCTGTGTGTAGACTTTGTAAAGTTTATAAATCCTAAAGGCAGGAAAGTAGCTAAGCCCTTACCTGAGGAGCTCCAGCAGCCAGGCCTCATCCCCAGATCTCCCTAACTATCATAAGGGCTTTTCCAACCTCTGTAACTATCACAAAAGGTATCTCCAGGCCCCCAACAGGGCCCCCCCCCCCCCCCCCCCCCGTTATGCTAATTTTAGTCCCTGAACTGCCCTCAGAAATGCACCGATCCCTGAGCATGAAAACCCACCAATCCCTGATCAGGAAAACCCACGAATCCCTGAGCTACCCCAAGCTCAGGACTTGAAATCCTATCGATCCTCACCCCAAAAATCTCCACCCTAGCAAGCTCCACTTCCCCTCTCCCTCCCTGAACACCTGAACACAGAACTTTGTCCGATGCTGTACTGTCTGCTACCTCCTGGGCCCATAGGCAGCTACTCCTGGATTCATCCCTCCACACCCTGGACTATCCAATAAATCTCTTTTATGAGATTTGCTGCCTGGTATGACTCTTTCATCCAAAGAAGACAAGAAGCAAGGAATAGAAGAAGGGAAGGAACAAAGAGAAGGAGCGGGGGCTGTGGTTCCTGAGTTCCCAGTTCAAGTGGGGATACCCTTACCTGGGAGCTGCAAAGTCTCTGCGGAGGAGGCTTCCTCTCAGAGTTACTAAGCTACCATGTCCCAGGATGCCCTTCTCTTGGGACACTGTCCCACCTCAGAGCTGTGTGGTTTCTGCGTTCCCAACTCCCAGGACACCTTCCCATCCAAACAGAATGCCCAACAGTAGGCTTTCAGTTTTCAGAAACCCATGCCAGACACAGTATCTCTCTTGCCCTTTGATGCCTGTAGATCAGGATGTAAAGTTCTTGGCTTCAGTGCCATGCCTGCCTGTTTGATACCATACCGATATGACTGATAATAGACTAAACCTATTAAACTGTAAACAGGCCATCAACTGAATGCTTTCTTTTACAAGTGCTACCTTAGTCATGTTTTCTCTTAACAGCAATAGAGCAGTGACTGACCAGTGTCAACCAATATTCACTCTTTTGTGCATTCTGTCTGTGGATGCAATGTGACTAGGCCGATCAAGCTCATCCTGACTTACCCTCTCCACTACGGTGTACCATCAAACTGGAAGCCAAAACTAAACCTGTCTAACCTCAAGTTGATTTTGTCTGGGGTCTTTTCATATTAACAAAACTGTTGCTTGAACGCTGTGAAGAGAATAAGCCTGTAGAAACTAACATGATACACAGGATTTTTAGACATTATAAGTCATTCTCATGAGTACAGAGGGCTCATAATGAGTACAGAGCTAGCTCATAATAAGTTCAAGTTAAGTCAACTACATGTAAACTGAAAAATTGATTAAAATACATTTTTAAACTAATTATCTGATTTGGCATATGTAATACAATGCAATCCATGAACCTCAGTATGCCACAAATATGGGAAACATACTTAGCAAAGGTCACTGCTGCTGGTGAGCATCCAGCAGACCCAAAGTAGGCACAGCATAAAAATAACTCCTCTTCTCTAGGATTGGCAAAGTTCTTCAAATTTCTTACCATGTAAATGTTATAAATTCTTCAGGTTAGGGTTAGTATTTTTTTTTCTTTTGCTCAACTTTTCCATCTGCCACCACAACTTTTTATTTTGTTTTCAGAAAGCAGTCTACAGTAGACCCATCTTCTCCTTCCTACTACCACACAGGAATAACAATGTCTTGGATACTGGACTTTACGACAGTGATTTCGCTAGCCGTTGCTGTTACCCCAGAGTGATGTAAATACTGATTTTTGTCTCTCAATTATTCGCTATCCTCAATGCTGCCTTGGAGTCATCAAGATCATATTTATACTGCGTCATGATTTAATTGCTATGACCATCTAATTCTCAAATCCTACTCCTTGCTTTCAGCAATTACTCCCACTGTGCTCTGTTCCTCACGGATCACAAAGTTATTATCAAGCATCCACATACTCTAAAAATGACACGTTCAGAAGCATATTATAATCATTCTGACGTACAAAAATAATTCTTGGAAGTTAAACAATTAACCAATAAAATTGCAAATTACTACAAACACAACTGAGTCCTAAAATATTTTCTAAGAAAAGGGGCAGATTGTAATGTTTACTGAAAATTGAAAAGGGATAGAATCACAACATGCTTTGGGGAAAATTCAGGGCAGAAAGGGCATTCGAGTCGCTGGGTGATCTCTTCCATTCTTGTTTTATTTCCCCTACTTTTTGTTACATTTCAAGTGGATGAGGAAAGACTCATTTCCTATTAAGCACTAGTTTCCTTTTCTAAAACCAGAACAGTAGTAAAAGCTATGGAGCACAAAAAGGAACTAAAGAACATTCTACTCTTCTTTCCAGCGTTATCAAGTAGCTTTCTAAATCAGACAGTGAAGGAAAAGATGCAGAAAAAGAGCCATCTTAATGTTTAGATGCTTCTGCAACAAACAGTGCCATGCTGTTGGGGGTTATAGGATCACACTGTGAACCCTGAGATGGCGTTAGTTACTGGAAAACACTGTTTCTAGTTGTGGAGTGGTTCAGCCCTAGCACATACCTGTACTCCAAGAGCTTTCTGTTTATTGTAAATAGGATTAAACAACCATAGGTCAAGAGGCTGAGTAAACAGTTTACAGGGACTGAACATAGGAAAGAAAAAAAAAAAAAAAACAGAATAGAGAATAAGAGGAGTCAGGAGGACAGATAGAGAGATTCACAGGAAGTAGAAAGGAGAGACACTGAGTTTGAAGGGGGGGTTGAGAAGGTGTGGAGAAGAACTTCGTTTTCCTCTTGGGAAGTCCACTGAGGAAGGTCAGCCAGGTGCTTTCTCTGCCTCTCTGAAACAGGTTTTCAATCCAACATCTGGCTCCCAATTCCCCACTGGTAAAGCTGAACTACTGAAATTTTGTATAAAAGCCAACTGACAGAAAGCTAGAAAACTGGAATCCTTTTTTTTGAAAAAAAAAAAAAGAAAGAAAGAAAGAAAGGGAAAGAAAGAAAAGAAAAAAAGCTGAGGTCATCTGCAAATTTAAACTAAAGACTTTAAAAGAATAAACAACATACTAACAAGTTTATATGCAAGTCTTGAAAGCAGTAATGGGGTAATAAAGTTGACATCTGTTCAGAATCAAAAAGAATAATATCCTCACCATCAGGTTCTGTGGGTGGAATGCAAAGGATGTTCTACATTATATCAGTTTATGCAATGAAGGGAAAAAATGGTTCCATGGTCAGATCTCTTTGAGAAATACTAAAGTGAAACATGTTAAACAAGTATTACTATAGATCTTCACATAGTTTAGCACATATTTTAAGACATATGTGATAAGGCTCCCAGAAGATATAACACTACCATGACTTTTTAAAAAAGAAAGTGTTTTTACATAGAGTATATCAGAGTTTTGATCATTATGCCCTATAAACAAACAAACAAACAAGGCCAGTGAGAGGACTCAGTGAGTAAGGCTGTTTGCCCCAGAGCCTGGTGACCTAAGTGCAACCCTGTACTGGAAGGAGAGAACAGATTCCCCACGTGGGCCCTCTGACCTCCACCCATACACCTTCATACATGCATGCCACTGTAGCAGTGAATTAGTTAAACTGCTTTGGAGCTTGGCAGGTTGCTCTTCTAGCTACTCAACAGAGCCCTCTGGATTCTCAAATAAAGGAAACACACACACACATGCACACATGCACATGCACGCATGCACGCATGCACACCAGTTAAATTTGATATGTCTTGGCTAGATCAATGATTGGGCACCTCTAATCTTCCCTGCAGCTAGCATATATTCCCCTCCGGTACTCCTGGCTTAACATCTTATTCTATGTTTTGTCTTTGCTGCCCTGTCACCTTTTGGGCAGCTCCCCCAGTAAGGGAATTTTTTTCACTTGGATGATTTTTCTTCTGTAGATCCTAAACCTGATCCCTCTGTGAATCTGCCTCCTACTCTATCTCCTGTCTCAAGCCAGGGAAATCTAAAAATCCTGCCTCTGTTTGCCCTGCACAGCCATTGGCTGCTGGAAATTTTATTTAACAATCAGAACCAATTGGGGGCAGGGTCCCTTAAGTGTCTTACATGCAGACACTCCTGTAAGCAGCTTTGGGGACTAGAATTAACATTACAACACAAGCAGCATTTAGCCAAACTTACTTCATGCAACATATACACACCAACACACTAACAAGTATACAATGCAACCACAACAACACACACTAAATCAATCATACAAAGTTTTAATAAAAATAAATAAGTGATGAAAGAGGTACTTTCACCATTAAGAGTTATTTCTAGAAAATAAGCCAATTACCACAACTAAACTTTTGAATATACCCATAAGAACATTAAACCAGGTTCATGAAATATTTTTTTTTATTTTTAAAAAAGAAAAAACAGAATAATTCTATGTTTACAAACCACACTCATCATCAAGAAAGAAATAAAATTAAAGTTGGAAAGAAGGTAACTGTGATTTTTAAACTTTAGATTTTGTACAAATCCCAGTATTTTTAAAATAAAACATCTTACTGAACATAAATAGCGTGTGCATTTCTTTAACTAAGATGCATCCCTTTCTGCTATAATACAGTAATATCATCAGTTATACTAAAATAGGAGAATATGGTCTCCTATTTAAACAAGGTCTTTAAAAGTTGTATAAATAGTGTCCATATTCTTTCATACAGCTTTCTTCTCATACAGCTAATCTGTAAAAAAGAATCACCCAGGTTTATTTTAGTTGTATTCACTAAATAAAATCTAGAAAGCCATAGGCAGACATCAAAAGTGTAATATTTGAGGATGTCCTCCATATTTCATATGACATATTGGCAATCATGTTAATGTCACAAAGGTCTACTTATTGCTGTATACAATGAAACACCTACAGTCCCTCTCAGGGAAGACTTATGAGCCTGTCCCTTTCATCACCTTCCCATTCCATCCACATCAATCTCTCTTCTATATCACAAGCCAGAGTCATGACTGTTCTGCAGTGGTTGCTTACGTCATTTCTACACTGTAGCCTACCTAGCTAAGGAGCCTTCTAGTAATCAGAGACTCTTATTTAAACAATATAAGGTCAGAAGCACAACTGTATCTTGAAGATAACTAGATTCAAAGATGTCCAGGGCAGAGCTGAATAAACAACTCATACAAATAAGACGCCTATTCCCTGGTCAAGAGATTTACCCAGAAAATATATACTTTTTGTTTGGTTGTTTGTTTGGTTGTTTGTTTGTTTTTCAAGACAGTTTCTCTGTGTAGCCCTGGCTGTCCTGGAACTCACTCTGTAGACCAGGCTGGCCTCGAACTCAAACTCAGAAATCCACCTGCCTCTGCCTCCCAAGTGCTGGGATTAAAGGCATGCGCCACCACTGCCCGGCTCACAGAATATATTTTAAATGTTGACTGTAACACTAACCATTTAATTACCCATGGTCAATATTATACAGTCAACGACACTTGAAAAAGTCAATGAGAATTTGACATTGATCATTTATTGGGAGAAATAATTAAGCTTTACCATTTATGTCACCATAAGAGATGATAAAGTCCATAATAGTATAAATGATACTAATAATTAAACTATCATAAATTAAAGCTATAACTGCAATTTGGGCTATTTATTTTTAAAACTTTAAAATATGATAATAAAATGTAAGCTTGCACATTAACATTTCTAGAAGGTAGTATTTTGTTAATAGTTCTTCATCCAAATGAACATTTCAAGTCTTACTGTCTTTCCAAAACTGCCAGCCAATAATTTGTACTTTAGCCCTTCTCCAGTAACTCTCCTGAGAAGAAATGCTATCAAGGATACAAGAGTCAAACACCGTGCACACCAAGAATCCATCCAAGGAACAAAGCTGCCACCATCCCCATCAACACTAATAATTACATCATCTTTCTCTTAGGAAGTCGGAATAAAGGTAGAACTTACTGCCAAAGGGCTTTCCACTGCTTGATGTACCCATGAGTTGAGGCCAACATAAGTTATAAAAGCCTTAAAATGTTTCTTGTAGCTTTCAGCTAATAGAGAACAACATAAATGCTTGAAAATCTACATGAGAAGAAAACGTGAAATTGCCCATGGTGCTTAATTGGTAGGTTTTAAGAGATGTAGTCTATAAATATAGACTTCAGGCTTCTAGCTGTAGGCATACCTGCCTGAATAAGTTTTAGCAATTTAAAACAAAAGAGATGCCTTTGACCAGGATACACTATTTATATGATCAGAACCAGAGGATCCACAAATGAACTAGGCAGACCCATCAAAGCAAACTAGTCCCAACCTAACTGCATGATGTCAAAGAGAATTAAAGATGAGAGACAGCTGAGCAAACTGCCAATGGGGAAATAGAATTCCCCAACATCAAGGAGTTCACATCACATTACAAAGTGTCACCGTTTCTTGATAATCAAGATATTTTCAAAGCAACTCCAGTAATAAAATGTAATCATAAAATAAACACAGGAAGCATTGACACTTCACTAGTCCTCAGGCTGTTTTCTACCCTCTTTGCTACTGTCTCTTTCATCTACAAAAATTTTGATATATCTTCTTAATTCCTAAAGTTTACTAATGCATGAGCAACACCACTTGTTGAGTTCAGTTTTCTGAGCCCTGCACCATGCTCTGTGGATAATGCAAACTGTCTAGAACCATAAGGAGAAATGAACAGTCCATTCTTTGGCCTGTCACTCTCAATCTCTCTATAAAAAATAAAGGTAATATTAAACTCACAAAACACTAGTATAATGTATCCTCTCTCCACTCTACAAATGCTCAGCCATCACTATGTACGCTGTCTATAAGAAGCACCTGATCACAGCCCAATTTCAGTCTTTCATCTTGTGTGATATAAAGAAATACACATAACAAATTAGACATTAAGAAATTCATTCAATTTCAAGCTAGAGGAGAAAGTTCAGTTCGATGATATTTGAAGTAGTAGGTGATAGGTTTACATGTATGTCTTTGCTTTCTTTTGTTAAAAAAAAAAAAAACTAACTCAAGTTGAATATATACGGCACAAAGTCAAACTGGCAGGGAAGTGGATATGAACGTGTAAAGACGTGCAAATGGTGGGTAATATGGTAAACATACAATGTATGGTATTCTCAGATAATTTTAGACACTTCTTCCTTACATATATCCAACTTAAATAACATTTATCCATAAAGAAAAGTGTTCCCAACAAAGCTCCAAATATTTTATTACAACTATGTTATCATAAATATGTTAGCATTGTTTTAAATGTTAGCATATCTTGATTCTCTTTCTAGAGGTGAAAAAACAAAAACATAATTGAGTTCATTTCTCTATATACAATAAATATACTATACTGATTATATATTTTAATGTGTGCATCCTGTAGTGTTTAATGGCAAACTTAGATGCCTATTAACCATAATTTTCACTAAACTAATGAGTTTACAGCACATATTTCCAAACTCAATAGTACTTGAAGAAAGCTTGGTTTTATTTAATATCCCTTATACAAAATATTGTGTAATTATATGTAGAGAGCCCAGCGTGGCACTTATGGGGACAGAGTGACATGGTTCCTCCCCTTGGGACAGGTCCTTGGTATGAGCTTCCACAAGTATTGATGGCAGCTTTGGACATAAGGTTTGTTTGTGTAATAATGTACACATATTCTGAACCCACTAGTATTGGAGGACTCTTTCCTTCTGAGGAATGGCCTCCCCGTTAATGTCAATAACTCCATGCTAATTAGAAACAGCAGGAGTCCATGAGTCCAGAGTATGCTATGTCTCAGCAAAATGGTAAACAGTGGGACCTTCAGGACAGCCCTTATGGGTATGGGAAAGAGCTCTAAATACGAGAGTTCAAAAATATGTAAGTATAAGGATGCAATATAAATTATGACAAGCTTCATGAATCTTAAGGAACAGAGGTAGCTACCCTATGATCCAGCTTGTCAGAAAGATATAAAGACAGGCAGATACAAATGCATGTGGATTCCTAAATTCACGGTCAGCCTAGGACAGAGCAAGCTTAAGCTCAGGTCTGGTGGAAGTGGTAATTTCAAAACAAGGTGGGAACCTAGCTACCTTATCCTCTGTGCTTAATAGAGGCAGACAGATCTCTGAATTCTTTTGCAGTGTTAAGAAGAAATATGTGCTTGCTGTTTCCTAAGAATTAAGGAGCTGGGGTCACTAGATGCTGATTCTTAAGATAATCAAAAGGAAACCTGAAGTAAATGACTGGATCCATATGTAAAATAAAAGACTGGACCTGTGTTCTTCAGGAGATGAACCATCCAGAGAATGTTTTAGGATAAAATGAGAGAACTACTTGGAGTACACACACACACACACACACACACACACACACACACAGAAGCAGGACATGGACAAGGAGATCTCTTAGAATAGCAAGCAAACAGAATATAGACAGAAAATTCTCCAGAAAGAGAAGCAGAGTGGAAAAGCTGTATCAAGCAGAACTTCACAGGTCATCAGCTTGGATCCACAATTTGAGTTCAAGTCATTCTTTTGGCCACTCTCAGACATCCCCTCTCTCAGAACCCTTCTCCAAGCCAAGGCTGGTCCATGTCAATAATTCCGGTGCCATTGAATTGAATTTTGTATGTAATCTACTGATCTCATTAAGTACAAATCTTCAAGTAGTCACTTATATTTACAGGATGCTTCATGGAAATAAGAAAATGTCAGAAAACCATCTACAGAACATACTTATACTCTATTTTGTAGGAGACTGTATTTTAGGATCCTACAATATTGTCAAGCTAATGATGTCTTTTACATCCTCTAAAATACCATCTACTTAGCAACAACATAGTCAGAGGCTAAGGGCTCTAACTCAGCCTGATGATCTTAGTTCAGTTCCTGAGACCAGGTCCAGCATAGTAAGTGAGAACAGAGTTTTTCAAGTTATCCTCTGACCTCCACACATGAGCACACTGGACAAATTAACAACTCAGTGTGATTTTAAATTAAGAAAAAAATCATCTCAAATGTTAACTCATGCTCCTGCTAGGTTTATTCTTTGTGGTAAAAACTAAGTGTAGGCAGATTGGAAAAGACTGAGTGTGTTAACTAAGGATCAGAAAATTCAACACTTGAACTTCAGTTCTTTGCTCATTCCTGGGGCCTTGAGTGTTTCATCCAGTGTGCCCAAGCAGGGAAAACTCTCCAGCACACTTACCGGGAACACTTACTGAAGAGATGCTCCTCTCCCTCTAGCTCACAAATGTAGAGAAACATTTAAACATTTAGTAGTATTGAAAATGTTAAAGAATGATATAGTTAAGTCCAATCCGTAAATACTAATATGTATATTGAAGCCAAATCTTTAAACAGTTTCATTACTAACAGCAATTCTTCACTCAGTTGGCCTAGAAATTACTCATTTCAACCACAAGGTCTTCACTCTAATTTCATGTCTAGTAGCATGGAAGATTATCTTTTTTAATATTCAAGTGGTTCAAAGGCTACATAATACATTCCAGTAAGTCATTAAGCCATATACAACTAGATATGCATGCGTAACTTGTTGACGTTTCCAAAATGACCTAAAGTAATCAATTGTTAAGATCTACTATTCAGAATTTATTGCTTCTTTAGTATACAAGCTCAACAGAATTTATGAATGAACTAAATATACATCTATACTCTCTACTTTCTAGTTACTATGAACTTACTGCTTGTGTAAACCAAACTGCCCAGAAAAACTTCTTCGAATGTATTCATTTCATTCCAAGTTTATCTAATATGTTTTTGTTTCCGTCCTCAAAGCTGTAGGCTTTGTGCATAAGTGGCTAAAAACATTATGAATGAAAATTCCTGGAAAGAAGCTGTGTCTGGCTATGAACAACAGCAACACATTCCTAGAAGAAGTCTCTGTCTGCAGAGACTGATGGGACTTCTCTTTCCTGGGGTCTGGAAAAGGTAAAAATCTGCAGCGTTTCAGCCAGTGTGGGCCAATAGAAATTTCAGTGCTATGGAGAAATTGTAATTTTGAAGGCTTTGGGCTGATTACTTTATCTTGCCTTCTGAAACAGCCATATCTTTCTCCTGTGTGTACCTGAACTAATGCCTCACGATAATAAAAATAAACCTCTTAGAAGCTATTAATTTTGCAAAACATTAGTTTCCACAAATCCAAAGACTAAGAAGGTCATCGCATAGTTTCTTGGACCTACGAAATAACTCCCCAGCCCCATCTCAGCGTATTTGCCTTTTATGTGTACCCACCAATGTATTTCAAAATTGCCCTGACTTTATTTCTGTAAGTCTTAAAAATCCCTGTGAAACTGCTGCCGTATAGGAACATGGAATTTGAGATAAACTAAATCTGTGTTCCTGGATCATGATCACTCAGAATAGCTCCAGAATAAACTCTCCTATTCCCCTTATGATGAAGGTGGTGGTCTTTATATAGACAAAATCGTCTGTGAAATACACTTCCAATAGTTAATTCCTGGTGGCATTAGAATTTTATAAGTGCATGTGTTCACAAAAATATACACACACATAGTTTTGTTTAGTGTTTGACTTAATATACATTAATAAATGATTGAAAATAAACTTTCAAGTACAATAGTAGCAACACCATGTGTTCTACTTTTATTTCTGTTGCTATGATAAAACAACCTGACATAAACAAATTTGGAGGGGGAGGCAGGAGTTTATCTGGGTTAAAGTTCCTGGTTACGTACGATCTGCCCTACTTTGCTTCTAGAGAAATAAAACACAAAATCCAACTCAGGGGGAAGAAATTATTTGGTTTACAAGATACAAGCCCCACTGGGGTAAAACAGGTCTACAACTTAAGACAAGAAACTTGAAGGCAGGAACTCATGCAGAGACCATACAGGAAAACTGCTCACTGGCTTGCTCTCTGACCCTGCCTAGGAACATACTCAAGGGTGGCATTGCCTACAGTGGACTGGATACTCCAACATTAATCATTAATCAAGAAAATGTCCCTACAGACATACCCACGGGCACATCTAACAGAAGCAACGCCTCAACTAAGATTCTCTTTTCCTGGGTGAGTATTCTGTGTTAAGCTGGCAAAACTTACCCAGCACACAGTATAACTTTGATGTGTGGAGAGGTAAACAGAAACCCAAGCAGCCAGTCATGAAGCAAAATGAATGGATCTTTGTCTTCTGCTTTTAGCCAGTTTTTCTCTCTTTTATGTTATTTAAGATCCCAAATCAGGTAAGGGTGTATGGTGGCTATTCATAGTTGTCAACTCAACTATATTTGGTATGAACTACAATCCAGAACTGGGAGCTGATCTGTGATCCAGATCTTGAGGTTGGAAGACACAAGTTTCGGACCTGGATCTTGGTATGGAGATCTTGAGGCACAGTGGCTATAAAAGCTTAGGCCCAGGCAAGGTAGTACACCCCTTTAATCCCAGGAGAGTAAGGCAAGGAGATCTCTGAGTTTTATATCAGCCTTGGCCAAAACAAGTCCCAGATCCAGGAGTGGTGGTATACACCTTTGATTTGGGCTATACCTTCTGCTGGAGAGCTACATAAGGACACTGAAAGAAGGAAGATTCGCTCTTCACCTGCTTGCATTTACTTGCCATCACACCTGTTGGAATCTACTTCTACAGAAGACCAGTTGAAACAACTAGCCTCATGGGACAGACCAACTGCTAGGTTCTTGGGCTTCCCATGCACAGCTGACCATTGTTGGGGTAGCTGGACTACAGACTGAAAGTCATCACAACACATTCCCTTAATATATACAGACATTCCATAAGTTCTGTGACTCTAGAGAACCCTAAGACAGGGTGTCACTTACAATGGGCAAGTCTTCTTACCTCAATTAATAGCAAGACAATCCACACAGAAATGCACACAGGCCAACCCATTCTTAATACCAATTCAGTTGAGGCTGTCTTCCCAAGTGAGTCAAGAGCATGGCAAATTGACCACCACCACCTCCATATGGTGAAGTAAACGGGCCATAGAACATTTGTCAGAGAATACACAGTTACACTTCTCCAGTAATGGACCAAGTTAATTATTATATACACTTTGTAAAATGCTAAGCACTTTCATTACTTTCTGTGTCAAAACAAACCAAAACAAACAAACAAATAAAAAAACCCAGGAAACAGACTGGTTAATTAAATAGATTGAAAGGACCTAATAGTAAACTGAGTATAAGTTTTCTTTTGTAAAACCCAAATTTGACTATTTTCCCAAGAAGAGTAAGAGATAACAGACAAAGAACAGAAATTCTTCTATCTACATAAATAAAAACACAAAGGGCACATTTTAAATAATATTTTGGCTTGTTTCTCATGGTTACCTAGTTAAACATATCTTTTAACATTGATCTTTTAATTGAGGTGAACAAACAGTACACTGTATTGTCTTGAAAAACCAACTACTTTCCTGGTCTGTTTCATGAACTGACATTTACATCAGCTTTTTACTCAATGTATTAAGGTGGAAAGTCACAGGAAGGGCTGTCCGTCAAAATTCCTTCCCTACAATCACAGTTTATGGGTTTGGTGTCACACTGACTCTTCTGTACCCTTTTAACTTTCACAAACATATGCCTAAATGGACTATCAGAGCCTAAAATAATATGTTCTTTCTTAATTTTAGGTTTGATTGTGGTTATGTATGTATGTTTACTATTTTAGTAGTTTTAAGTGCAGTGATGTTAAACATATCCATGCTGTTGTAGATACAATCTTCAGCAGTCTTCTGATTTTGAGTACTTAAGCTCTATGTCCATTCAGCTTCAAACTCTCATTAATTCTCTTTTCTCATAGACAAATTAAATACATTTTCTAATAGGTATGAAAGAATTAACTGTGCAAATAATATCCCTATTGTTGCTTTTAAATTTCTCTGAAATATTCAGTGCATAGAAGTTTTTGCTCAAAATACATAGCTGTCATTGATGGTTATCTTTTCACATTTAATATAAATATGAAAATATTACATTATTTTCTAGATATCAATGTGTCTTTATATCTCCTGATGTTTTTAGCAATGTACATAATTTCCAATTAGCCATCTTTATTTAAAATTCTTTCTTTATTAACAATGTTAGGAAAAAATAGAGTGCCAGATACTATTTTATGTACCTGACTAGTGTGTTTGTTATTCATTTTTTTAGCTATTATCATTGCATTCTGAAGTGTCAGGTGTATCAGCATGGCAGTTTAAACAGTCACCTTTAATACTGAAGAATGTCCAAGATAAAAGTCAGAAGGCATCTTGGCTTCAGTTCCTAAGCTCCCAGTGATGGATATGTCAGCATATGTATTTCTCTTTCCTACACCATGGAATGAGATGCTGAGAGGCAATAATAATAATCTGCAATAATACTATGTTAAATCTGAGTAAATAACTGTAGTTTCTGGCATTCCTAATAGTCACAATCTCAATCAATCTTCATATTCTTGTAGTTCTCAAACTCTTTCCAAGCCCTCTCTCAGAATGTTCTTGGATAGAAGTCGTATTGTGTATGTATCAGTTGGTACTGGGTTCTACAAGTTTGCATTTTGGTTAGTTGTGGTTTTATGTAATGCTCCCTGTATGTTGTAAAGAGAAGTTTTCTTGATGAGAGAGAGGACTACACTAATCTCTGAGTATGAAAAATCATATTTAGAATGCAGTTGGGATTTATGCTGGTTCATTAAAATGGTGGTGGACAGTCTTCCCCAGAGAAGAGTACACCAGTTGGTTACCAAATACCAAGTAGTCAATGCTGAAAAGATATGTAGGCTGTATGTGTGCATTTAGAAATCTGAGTACATACATAGATAGAACCCATATATTTAATGTAGTAACAATTATTTGTTGCTACATTACATATATGTGTGTAAAGAGGCAATGAATTTAAAAGAGATTGAAAATGGACATATGGAGGGTTTGGGTGGATGAAAGAAACAGAGAAATGATGTAATTATAATCTCAAATGGTAAAAGAAATAATTTTTAAACAGTTTTAAAAAGAAAAAAACTAGAAACTAGAACTAGGCAGTGCTATGTGCACAGCCACTGGAGAAAGAATATCCCCTAGAGAAAGCTGCTGCATGGTCCTCCTAGCTGCGTAGTTTCTCTGTGCTTCAGTTCTGTAAAATTAAAATAATGTTCTCATGGGCTGAAAGGACAGACATAGCACATGGATGAACATAGAATATCATGTGGTATGTAATGAGTATGTCATAAACATCAGAGTTCGTTTTTACTTAGTATTTCCCATTGCATAGTATAATGTTGTTCATCTCATCTCATTCCTTTCCTAAAAATAATCTGTGTGAAAGCTTAGCAAAGCATTTGCCACAGTAAACACTCAAGGAAGGTGTCTTGGGTCTTGAACTCTCACACACTTATTATTCCATGAATTTCTCTGGTTAATATTGTGTCATGTTTTGCACAAAACAGTAGGTATCTCATGTTTCCAACAAAACTTAACCAATTTATTGTCGAGGGGGAAAATAGTTTTCTTCAACTGATTTAATTTAAAGTAGAAATACTCAGTGAGCACCATGTAAATTATCAAATTATTTACCCCTAGTTTATGTGATGTCCTTGGAAATGCAGTAATATAGACTATTCTGAAAATTTGATATTTGTGTATTTAATGTGTTCCTATTTTAGTTGTTCAACAGTGAAACTGAAGATTGTAGTTATGTTGTAATATCTGGTTGTAATTTTACTGAAACATGAATTTGAATGTATTTCCAGTGGGAGTGTCCTCCAGAGCAATAAAATTAACAAAATGTGTTTATGTGTATTGAGACTAGGAAAATGGGGTTTGGAGAGTTATCTCAGAGGTTAAGAACACTGGCTGCTCTTCCAGAGGATACAAGTTCAATTCCCAAGCACCCATGTGGCCATTCACAATTGTCTCTAACTCCACTCCCATAGACATGCAAGCAAAATACCAATGCACATAAAAAATAAATCATTCGGGAAAAGGGAGGTGCAAAACATCAGACTCACACAATTTTGAAGCTCAGTAACTCCCAAGAGTAACATGCAAAAAGTTGGGAACACATGAGACATGGCAATCTAACTCAAAGTCCTAACCAGCAGTAGAATCATGGGAGAATATTGACATCCAAAGGTAGTCAGCTACATAACACAATCTGAGTCTGAAGTGAGCAGACATCAACATTTCAGTTCCAGTAGCCAGACAAGAGGAGGTCCCAATGATTCACCTTTCTGCAGTGTCTAAGTTTCCAACTGACTTCATGAAGACCTTCAACAGGGAGAGGAAAATATGCTTTACTTAGCCCGCCAACATTCATCTCATCAAGGAAACCCACACAGTTCCGTCCAGAACATTGGTCAAGTGAGTGTATGGACATGTTGACAATAGTCAAGTTGACATATAAAATTAACCTTTTATGACAGACATGGCTTTATCATCACATTTAAGACACAAAGAAGAGAGTAGGGCAACTAGTAAAAACTCAAATTGTTGATGGCAGACAACTCTGGGAATAGAAAGTTAGCTAGCGTTAGAGGAAACTTGCCCTTCCTGGATTATTTATTACATAAGGTCATTTAGAAAGTGAATGTGTATGTATTTCAGTGTACCCATGTACATGCACCAAACAGTATATGTAGAGGTGAGAGGACAGAGTGTGTGATTGATTGAGTTCTTTACTTCTACCATGTGAAATCAAGGAATTTAAATAAGGTTCTCAGGTTTAGCAGCAGGTGCCTTTACCCACTGGGATACCCTGAAGGCCTACAACCTGCTTTTTATTCAGAATATTTTTAAAAAGTTCCTTGGAGTATTGAAATATTGTAGATATGAAAGAAATATTCACTTAACAGTGAAATCAGCTAGGGACAGTGATATGCGTTTTTTAGGCCAACACAAAGCAGGCAGAGGCGGGTGGATTTCTGTGCTTTCAAGACCAATTTGGCCTACAAAGTAAATTCCAGGCCAGCCAGGGATACATCTTGTTTAAAAAAAACTGCTAAAACTCAGTAAAGGAACTATGAAGGAAATTATCACGTTACAAAATTTAATAAAGAGGCTGGTGAAATGTGTTAAGTGAAAAATCATTTGCATTGCAAATGAGGCAGAGTTTGGGTTTCCAGTACCCATTAAAAATCATGTGGGCATGGCAGGCTGCTTCTAGTCCTGACCCTCGAGAGCAGGGGCACAGAAACACTGAAGCCAGCTAGTTAACTAGACTACCTGAAATGCTGAGACCTGCATTCTATGAGATCCTGTTTTAGAAAGTAAAAGTGAGTGTGTGCTGCACACACACACACACACACACACACACACACACACACACTGTGCTCATATGTGCATGCACATCACACAGATAGACATAAAGAATTCCAAAATAGGAGGGAAGATGACAGACCCTGTGGTACAAACAGTGAAACTTTGCTCTTGGGAATCCAAATTAGTGTAAACAGGATCTTAAGGCATGAGTGAAAACAGTAAACTCATCTTGCAGATTACAACACATTCTTGTAAATCTTATATTTCATCTCCCCTCTTCCTTACTTATTATGAGCACTCTTAGCTGCAAGCTATTCCTGAGTGTTTAGTCATGAATCCCTCTGTCAATAACATGTCATGTACCTTTAAGTACAAGTCTTAACATCTCAATTTTCTTACCCACAAAATCTGGGTAGTAATAACCTATATAGCACAGGTAGCTTTTATATGTGTCTCAATGCCATGCCCAGTACAAAGTATCAATTGTTATTATTATTGAACCCTCAATAATACCTCCTTGGTGTATGGAGCAGTGTTGCCATGAATAAAAGAAATAATCCCTAGGACAGCATGTTATCAGCTGGAAAAAATGATGCATTCCCTAACAGCAAAACATCTTTAAAAACTGGCTGATCACATAATCTTTAAGGATTGTTAAGACTATTGTTACCAATAAAATAGAAAACTTGATTTCGTTTGGTTTTTAAGGACTGCTATTACTCCTCAGCAGACACTTGTGTACACATGAGCACAGCAGACAGGAAATTGCTACTCTGATAAGAATTTGTGGCATTAATTGAATTTTCAAGTGGTTTCAGCAATCTGCAGATCCTGCAGTTGGGCTTAAGGCAGCCTCCACCTTATAACATGTGGGTTTAACTCTACTCTGGATCAAGGATAGCATCTTAAACAATAATTCAATTCAGTACCGTTTAATTTTATTAAACGGTACTGGGACTAGGACAAAAAAGACAGACGTTGCTTCTATTTTCAGTGTCAAGGATAAAGTGAAGATTTAGTCCATGTGATTCACTCAGACAGGCACATTAAATCATGGTTCTCCATAGAAATAAGGGCACAGTAAATCAGCTAGAGAACATGCATAAGGCAGAAATGACCCCATTCACATTGCTGTGATGACTTTGGACTGTAAACTCCAAACAGCAGGAATAAGGTCTCATAGTTCTTTTCATGTAACATCAAGCACAGCGACACATTCAATATATTCAAGTAATATTGTGCTTACCATTGTTAACAAGTGGTTGAAAGAATTTGAGGGCAAATGGTTTAAAGAAAAAAGAACAGGGTGAAAGCACATCACTTTTCTCCTCATCTTGTCTTCTTTGTTACCTTCTTTCTACACATTTTCATTTCCTCAAATCTCTTCCCTGTCTCTTTCAATGAACAAGCAGCCTTTTGATCAAAGAGGTCTGCATGGTGTATTTCATTTCCATGATTCCCACACATGGTTGAAACCACAACTTACATCCAACACTCAACTAGGTCCAACTCTAAACGTGATGCTTGCGTTTGGTCAGTTCTCTACTTAGTCTCTCTCAGCACCTGCCCATTTTTCAGTTTTTATACCATTTCTTGACTTCTTGGGTGCCATTCTATCTCCCTTCTGACATAACTTCCTCTTAGTATATGGGCACCAAAATAAGTTACCTGGCTCCAGTGATGTTTCTTAGAGGTGTCTGAGAAAACTCAGTACAGTAAAAAGGACCTTGAAAGACATTTTCAATTGTTCTATGAAGCCAGCAGGAAAAACTGATAGAGTGGAAAAAGCTCCAGATGTGATGTGATGATAATGACTTAAGGAAATGGTCTTGTGTAACTGCATGGAGACGAGGGGTCCATATGCTCCACAGCCAGCTCTACACTACAAACTGGTTATGTAAACAATAATGATCGCAGTTTCAAAGAACCATACTTAGTAAATAAAATGTGAATTCCTGCCATAACCTCAAATACATACAATAGCATTTTTAAAAGGCAGATATTTAGTGAGACTGCTTCAAGTTTCTCACCATTTAGTTTGATGTTGGCTACTGGTTTGCTGTATATTGCTTTTATTAAGTTTAGAAATGGACCTTGAATTCCTGATCTTTCCAAGACTTTTAACATGAAGGGGTGTTTTATTTTGTCAATGCTTTTCCAGCATCTAATGAAAGGATCATGTGGGTTTTTTTTCTTTGAGTTTGTTTATGTAGTGGATTACATTGATAGATTTCGGCACATTGAACCATCCCTGCATCCCTGAGATAAAGCCTACTTGATCATGGTGAATGATCGTGTTGATGTGTTCTTGGATTTGGTTTGTGAGAATTTTATTGAGTATTTTTGCATCAATAATCATAAGGGAAATTGTTCTGAAGTTCTCTTTCTTTGTTGGGTCTTTTCGTGGTTTTGGTATCAGCCTAACTATGGCTCCATAGAATGAATTGGGTAGTTTTTCTTCTGTTTCCATTTTGTGCAATAGTTTGAAGAGTACTGGTATTAGGTCTTCTTTGAAGGTTTGATACAATTCTGCACTAAATACATCTGGTTCTGAGCGTTTTTTTGGTTGGGAGACTTTTAATGTCTGCTTCTAAAGCTTTAGGTTTTTCGGACAGTTTAGATGGTTTATCTGATACTGATTTAACTTTGGTATTTGGTATCTGTCTAGAAAATTGTCCATTTCATCTGGATTTTCCAGGGTTTTATTTGGTTGGTTGGTTGGTTTTGGTTTGGGGTTTTTTAGTTTTGTTTTGTTTTGTTTTGTTTTTTGGTTTTGTTTTGTTGTTGTTGTTGTTGTTGTTGTTGTTTTATAGGCTTTTATAGTACGATCTGATGATTTTTTTTTTTTTTAGTTTCCTCAGAATCTGTTGTTAAATCTCTGTTTTCTTTTCTCATTTTGTTAATTTGAATACTGTCTCTGTACCCTCTGGTTAGTCTGGTTAAGGGTTTATCTATCTTGTTGATTTTCTCAAAGAACCAGCTCCTGGTTTTGTTGATTCTTTGTATACTTCTCTTTGTTTCTACTTGGTTGATTTCAGCCCTGAGTTTGATTATTTCCTGCGGTCTACTCCTCTTGGGTGTTTTGCTTCTTTTGTCCTCTCCCTACCTATTCAGTATAGTACTCAAAGATCTAGCCAGAGCAATTAGACAACAAAATGGAGTCAAAGGGATACAAACTGGAAAAGAAAAAGTCAAAATATCACTACTTGCAGATGATATGATAGTATACTTAACTGACCCCAAAAAGTTCACCAGAGAACTCCTAGAGCTGATAAACAACTTCAGTAAAGTGGCTGGATATAAAATTAACTCAAACAAATCAGTAGCTTTCCTCTACTCAAACGATAAATCAGCTGAGAAAGAAATTAAGGAAAGGACTTCCTTCACAATAGTCACAAGTAATATAAAATATCTTGATGTGACTCTAACAAAACAAGTGAAAGATCTCTATGATAAGAACTTCAAGTCTCTCAAGAAAAAAAATCAAAGTAGACCTCAGAAGATGGAAACACCTCCCATGCTCATGGATCAGCAGGATTTACATAGTAAACATGGTCATCTTATCAGAAGCAATCTACAGATTCAATGCTATCCCCATTAAATTCCCAATCAATTCTTCAAAGACATGGAAAGAGCAATTCTCAATTTCTTATGGAATAACAAAACAAAAAAACAAACAAAAACAGGATAGTAAAAACAATTCGTAAAAATAAAAGAACTTATGGGAGAATCAGCATCCCTGCCCTCAAGCTGTACTACAGAGCAATAGTGATAAAAACCTCTTGCTATTGGTAGAGAGCCAGACAGGTGGATCAATGGAATAGAATTGAAGATCCAGAAATGAACCCACACACCTACCGTCATCTTTGACAAAGAAACCATCCAGTGGAAAAAAGACAGCATATTCAGCAAATGGTGCTGGCTCATGTGGCAGTCTGCCTGTACAAGAATGCAAATTGATCCATTCTTAATTCCATGTACAAAGCTCAAGTACAAGTGGATCAAAGACCTCCACATAAAACCAAATATACTGAATCTAATAGGAGAGAAAGTAGGAAAGAGTTTCAAACACATGGGCATAGGGGAAATTTTCCTCAAGAGAACATCAATGGTTTAGGCTCTAAGATCAACAATCGACAATTGGAACCTCATAAAATTACAGAGCTTCTGTAAGGCAAAGGACACTGTCAATAGGACAAAACAGCAACCAACAGATTGGGAAAAGATCTTTACCAATCCTACATCCAATAGAGGGCTAACATCCAATGCATACAAAGAACTAAAGAAATTGGAGTCCAGAGAACCAAGCAATCCTATTAAAAAATGGGGTACAGAGTTAAACAAAGAATTCTTTTGTTTTTATTTTTATTTTTTTTTTTTTACAAATTGGAAAATTTTATTTTTCTACAACATTGTTAAAATATTATACATAATACTTAATTTTTTTTCATGGAATAAACCTAATTTATTGAACATCATGGCTTCATGAGATTAAGAGTGATTAGGACATTCACATTAGTCAGCGATTAAAATAACATCTAAGTTCTAAGACAAAGCATTTTTTTCTATTTAAATACATATATTAATTTTTGATACTTTATTTACATTTCAAATGTTTTCCCCTTTCCAGGTCTCCCCTTTGGAAATCCCCTATCCTATCCCCCATCCCCTGCCTCTATGAGGGTACTTCCCCACCCACCCACTCTCGTCTTCCCTCCTTAGCGTTCCCCTACACTGGGACACTGAACACCCTCATGCCCACGGGCCTCTCCTCCCACTGATGGCCAACAAGGCCCTCCTCTGACACATATGTGGCCAGCACCATGGGTCCCTACATGTGTATTCTTTGGTTGGTGGTCCAGTCTCCGGGACAACCAGGGGGTCAGGCCAGTTGACACTGTTGCTCCCTCCATGGGACTGCAAACTCCCTCAGCTCCTTCAGTCCTAGTCAGAAGGGGGAACAAAATAATCAAAATATGGAGAGGGAGGGAGGTACCTTGGAGGGAGAGAGGGGAAAATGGGGGGACAGGACCAGGTGTGGGAAAAGACAAAGGAGAAGTACAGGCTCAGAAAATTGATAGGAGATGTGTAGCAGTGAAGGATAGGGAACTAAGGGCATCCACTAGAAAATCCCAGATGCCAGGAAAGCAACAGGCTCCCAGGACCCAACAGGGATAACATTAGCTGAAATACCCCACAAAGGAGAGAGAGAACCTGTAGAGACCACATCCAGAGATTAGGCATGGCCCCTGGTTGAGGGATGGGGTCACCCACCCATCTAAACAATATTAACCCAGAATTGTTCCTGTCTAAAGGAAATACAGGGTCAAAGAACTGAACAGAGACTGAAGGAAAGGCCCCACATAGGGATCCATCCCATCTGCAGACACCAAGCCCAGATACTAATGCAGATACCAAGAAGTGCTTGCTGACAGGAGCCTGGTATGGCTATCCCATGAGAGGCTCTGCCAGAGCCTGACCAATACTAATGCATATGCTTGCAGCCAACCATCACACTAAGCACGGGATCCCAGTGGAGGGGTTATGGCAAGGACTGAAGGATCTGAAGGGGTTTGCAACCCCATAGGAAGATCTACCATATCAATCAACCAGTCCCCCAGAGCTCCCACAGACTAAACCATCAACCAAAGAGTACACATGGAGGGACCTATGGCTCCAGCTGAATACATAGCAGAGGATGGCATGGTCTGGCATCAGTGGGAAGGGAGGCCCTTGGTCCTGTGGAGGCTCAATGCCCCAATATAGAGGAATCTCTCGGAGGTGAGGCAGAAATGGGTGGATGGGTTGGGGAGCTCCCTCATAGAAGCAGGGAGAAGAGGGGTGGGATAAGGAGTTTGTGGAGGGGAAACCGGGAAGGGGGATAACATTTGAAATGTAAATAAATAACATAACCAATAAAATATAAAAAAGAAATATGAAAGGAATGGAGAAATAATGTAATTATAGTACAACCTCAAAAATACATTTTTATAAAAAAAAATAGAATTTACTGCTACATTGTGAAAAAAGGCAGTTATTCATAAGCATTCATTGCTGAGTTTTGTCAATTATTCATGAAAATAAGATTCTCAGTTTCCTTACTTTTTATTATAATAGCACATATTATGTTTGTATATATAGTATGTGTGTTTGTGTGTTTGGTGTGTCTATGGACAAGAGTATATACTATAACATATGTGGTAGTCGTAAAATTTTGTAGAGTCAGCTCTTTCCTCCCCCTTTTATAATAATCCCAGAGATCTGACTCAAGTCCCCAAGCTTACATGGCAAGTGCTCTTACTGGGTGAACCACTTGGCTGGCCCTCTTACTACCTGGTGCTACAGATTGCAATACATAACTTTCAATTTTGTGAAGTATGTCTGTTTAAAGAATATTATCTTTAAGTATGCAAATATGGGTACTGGAAAGAAGCCTTAGCAGTTAAAAGCACCAGATGCTCTTATAAAGGACAATGTTTCAGTTTTCAACAACCAATTGACAGTTTCTAAGTGTCTGTAATTCCAACTCCAGAAAACCTGACACCCTCTTCTGGTAGCAAGTACAAGACACACACATGGTGAGAAACTGTACAAGTAAAATAGAAATAAATACTTTTAAAGTGTAAACAAGCATAAATATGTCTGTGGATGTAGGCATATATATGTATGTATATATGTATAGACCATATGTGGGTAGAACAGAATATGTGTGTATACATAAGCACATGTGTATAAAACTAAACTTATGAACATTACATCTGTATCCAGTCACTAAGCAATTGCTTACCAGTTTCATGAGAATGGCCACCCAACCATAGCTACACAAACTAAATATCCCATGTCTTAGTCAGGGTTTCTATTCCTGCACAAACATCATGACCAAGATGTAAGTTGGGGAGGAAAGGGTTTATTGAGCTTATACTTCCATGCTGCTGTTCATCATCAAAGGAAGTCAGGACTGGAACTCAAGCAGGTCTGGAAGCAGGAGCTGATGCAGAGGCCATGGAGGGATGTAACTTACTGGCTTGCTTCTCCTGGCTTGCTCAACTGCTTTCTTATAGAGTCCAAGACTACCAGCCCACAGATGGTACCACCCACAAGCCCCACAGTCCCCCTTGATCACTATGTTGGCTGTCTTGAGATTTTCATGAATGTACTATCCTCTGCAAATGTCTTTTTACTTAAATTAACTAGAATGCATTTTGACTGTTTGTATTAAGAACTCTGTGTCAAGGACCTAATCTTAAAAGTAAATTTACTGCTCACAGCTGAGAAGCACAGACTCATTTCAGTTCCAAACTCAATATGTTAGCAAACTTAATGTCCTTTTTTGCTGATTCAGTGTGGAAATATGTAATTATATTTCTGTTGTTTCTAAGTTATACTACTACAAATACATTGCAATTAGTTCTTCACTACCTACAAATTTGACATTTTAAATAACTTTTAGGACAGACTTTGACAGGTAAAAAGATAGCATCTGTTTCAATGAACCCTGAGTCTTCTTCCACAGCACTTGCTGTCATGATATAAAAAGTATACTAGATTTAGTGAAGATATAATGAGCTCAGAAGATCTTCTTTAAGATCTTCTTAAATGATGATTAACCAGATTTAAGGGCACCTAAGGAAGAATGGACTACAGTATAATGGGCTCCAAGATACCTGGCTACTAGAAGTGGGTGTAGTAACACATGCCTTTTCCCAGAATGAAGCAGGTAGAGGCAGATGTATCTCTGTGAGTTCCTGGACTTTCATAGCTACATAGAGAGACCCTATCTCAGAAAAACAAAACAACCTCCCCAAAATACTTGGCTATTATTAGTAGAACTGTGCAAGCTCTGTGTCTCTGGAGAATGGAAGTGAAAATGAGTTTCACAAAATAAAATATATGGAGAGTTGAGCCCATCATGTATATCGCTAAATGTCACAGAAAGGACAATTCATGAAGAAACCTGGATATCAGATTTGAAGGCCAGTTTTAGATTTAAGCGAAGAAGGTAACAAGGCTGATTTGCTTACAGAGTAACCTTTTTTATATTAAGCTAAACAAAGATATTGAAAGGAGATTTTAAAACATCAAAGACAGCCAGAGTATGAGAGTGGTAAAAACACTATCATGTGCTCAGAGTCTGCACATTGCTGTGAAGGAACAGTCTCTGCTGCTGATGCCAAGTCTGGAGCTGCTGGGCTCTCATCCATCTCTGGCTGCTCTCTCTTCCGAAGTCTTGATCATCTGTGGCTCACCAATGTTCACAATTTATGCCTCTAAGCAACCCTGACTTGATCTTTGCACTATAAACTTAATCCAAAGATGGCTCCAGCTTTACCCACAGATCCCAAATATTACTTCACAGGCCACTACGTCGTTGACTGTCCACCACCCCACACCAACCTCAGCCTTCATCCATGGTGCTGTCCTATTTACTCCAAGGCACCAATCACTTGTTTTGTTTTCTTTGTTTATTTTTAGATGAATTTGCCCAAAACATGGGCTCTGTGGAAAGCAGGGATCTTTTTATTTTTAGTTCTACACACAGCTATGTTGTTTGCAACTAGAACAGTATGTAATATACCTTAAAAATATGTGTTGCTCAATGAATGAGTCACTAATGCAGCTAAATAGGCTCTTTGTGGAATCCAGAGATTGGGGAAGAGTGCTACAGTGATTGGTTAGTGATCCCACAGTGAAGCAAGGCCACTCCTTGATTTCCAACCAAGAATCTTGCAGCAAGAAAGATTCAAGACATGTCAGAGTGCTACTTCTCTTTTATTTGATTAGAATAGTTTTCTTTGTTATGATATATAAAAACACTAAATTAGACATTCAGTAGGTACTATGTGATATTTCAATGTATATTTATACGGTATAATCCTGCAATCAGGTTGAATACATATCTCTCCAAAACATCGTTTTTTACGATGAAGATTTCTTTCTTTCTTTCTTTTTCTTTTTCTTTTTCTTTTTTTTTTTTTTTTGGACATTTACTTTGTTTACATTTCAAATGTTTTCACCTTTCCAGGTTTCCCCTTGAAATCCCTATACCATACCCCCTCCCCCTGCCCCTATGAGGGTGTTCCCCCACTGACCTACCCACTCCCGCCTTCCTGACCTGGCATTCCCTTACACTGGGGCATCTAACACCCTCAGGTCCAAGGGCCTCTCCTCCCACTGATGGCCAACAAGGCCCTCCTCTGACACATATGTGGTCACTACCATGGGTCCCTATATGTATATTCTTTGGTTGGTGGTCCAGTCTCCAGGAGCTCCAGGGAGGTCTGCCCAGTTGACCATGTTACTCCCTCCATGGGGCTGCAAAACCTCTCATCTCCTTCAGTCCCTTCTCCAACTCCTCCATCTGGGACCCCATGCTCAGTCCAATGGTTGTCTATGAGCATCCACCTCTGTATTTGTCAGGCTCTGCCTGAGCCTCTCTGGAGACACATATCACGCTTCCATCAGCAAGCACTTCCCAGCATTCACAAGAACATCCAGGTTTGGAGGCTATATATGGGTTGTATCCCCAGGTGGGGCAATCTCTGGATGGCCTTTCTTTCAGTCTCTGCTCCATACTTTGTCTAATATTTCCCCCTGTATTTTGTTCACCCTTCTAAGAAACACTGAAGCATTCTTCAGTGTTTGGGCTTCCTTCTTCTTAGGCTTTATATGGTCTGAGAATTGGATCTTGGGTATTCCAAACTTTGGGGCTAATATCCACTTGTGAGTACATACCGTGTTTGTTCTTTTGTGACCGAGTTACCTCACGCAGGATGATATTTTCAAGTTCCATCCATTTGCCTGAGCATTTCATGAAGTCATTGTTTTTAATAGCTGAGTAGTATTCCATTGTGTAAATGCACCACATTTTCTGTATCCATTCCTCTGTTGAGGGACATCTGGGTTGTTTCCAGCTTCTAGATATTATAAATATGGCTGCTATGAACACAGTGGAGCATGAGTCCTTATTACATGTTGGAGCGTCTTCTGGGTATATGCCCAGGAGTGGTATAGCTGGGTCCTCAGGTAGTATTATGTCCAATTTTCTGAGGATCCACCAAACTGATTTCCAGAATGTTGTGCCAGTTTGCAATCCCACCAGCAATGGAGGATTGTTCTCTTTCTCCACATCCTCGCCAGCATCTGTTGTCACCTGAGTTTTTCATCTTAGCCATTCTGACTGATGTAAGGTGGAATCTCAGTGCTGTTTTGATTTGCCCTTCCCTGAAGACTAAGGACTTTGAACATTTCTTTAGATCCTTCTCAGCCCTTTGAATTTCCTCAGTTGAGAACTCTCTGTTTAGTTCTGTTCTCCATTTTTTAAATAGGGTTAGTTGGTTCTCTGGAGTCTAACTTCTTGAGTTCTTTGTATATATTAGATATTAGCCCTCTATTGGCTGTAGGATTGGTAAAGATATTTTCCCAATCTGTTGGTTGCCATTTTTGTCCTATTGACAGTGTCTTTGCCTTACAGAAGCTTTTCAATTTCATGAGGTCCTATTTGTGGATTCTTGATCTTAGAGCATAAGCCATTGGTGTTCTGTTCAGGAACTTTTCTCCTGCGCTCATGTGTTTGATACTTTTCCCCACTTTCTCTTCTATTAGATTCAGTGTATTTGGTTTTATGTGGAGGTCCTTGATCCACTTGGACTTGAGCTTTGTACAGGGAGATAGGAATGGGTCAACTGGCATTCTTCTACATGTTGATCGCCAGTTGAATCAGCTCCATTTATTGAAAATGCTGTCTTTTTTCCACTGGATGGTTTTAACTCCTTTGTCAAAGATCAAATGACTATAGGTGTGTGGGTTCATTTCTGGGTCTTCAATTCTATTCCATTGATCTACCTGCCTTTCACTGTACCGATACCATCCAGTTTTTATCACTATTGCTCTGTGGTACAGCCTGAGGTCAGGGATGCTGAATCCCCCTATGGTGAAGGTTTTATAAAACAAAACAAAACAAAAAAAAAAACAACAACAAAAAAAAAACTTTCTTATAGTTTGTTGATACATACATGCATTGACTCTATTTCTTAAGAGTCAGAATCCTAATCAAAGAACATCACAGTTGCTTCCTGCTATCAAGTGGTAGCAGAAGACCCACGACTAAACTTTCCCAACCTTTCCTTTCCCCATCACTACTTCTGGCCCCTAATAAATATTACAACACTTTCAACTTTTATTAAATGAACTGTTTAGAGTGAGATCTTGTGGCACTTGTCATTTTGTGCTTTGATTATTTCACTTAACACAATGTTTTTATGGCTGAATAGTAGTCTATTTGCATGTATATTTAGATTGTTGTCGTTGTTTGGCTATTGTAAATAGTATTTCAATAATTATGGGACCCAAAATATTTCTTCAACATACTAACCTCATTCCCTTTGGATATATACCTAATAGTGGGATTACTGGATCATGAAGATTTAATTTTAGCATTCTTTTCCATAGCAGCTTCACTTAGAACCAGGATGCTATGCAAGGTTCCTTTTTTTCTGTATCCACACCAGCACTTAGTGTTTTTGTTTTTAAATATTTATTCTCATGTTGTGAAGTAATAAGGACATTGTGGCTTTGTTTGCATTTCCATGATGATTAGTAATATTAATACTCCTTTATTTAAATTTGGCCATCTATGTCTTCCTTTGACAACTATCTATGTATAATAAAGAAGTGTTTTATCTTTACCTAATCAAACGATTATTTTTGCCTTTTCGCCCTGTTCCTTTCTTCTTAAAGAGCACAATGAGCAAAGCAAAGACAATTCTGATTAGAAATGGACAATGAGTCTCATACACATTTCAGAATCTAAATCCCAGCCCCTAAATTTCATATAAGCCTCATAAGAATGCTAGAGGATTATCTATAACCTACATATCTAAAGATCTCATTGTAACATGGCATGTTCCAATGCTTTATAATTAGAAATTAATAAAGTTATTAATTTATGAAGAAATACAGCCATACCTAAATCCACATGCTCTTGACATTCTAATGGATTATTTCTTAAAAATAATACAGTCAGAGTACTCCTGGAAGAGATGGCAATGGCCTTTAATTTCATGTAACTAAAATTTACTGAAAAATCTGCTCTGTGACAGGCATGTGCCTTGCACAGGTTGAAGCAACTAAATTTTTTCCTATGTATTAACCTTAAACAAACTTCAGTCTCCGAAGATATTGTTGTCACTAGAAGGTAAGGTCCAAAGTAGAGTCTTAGTTTCACTTCTTTCATTTTAAAGTGTTTATTAAGTAAAACAGAATGCAATATGCTAAGCTACTGAAAACACTTTAGTTACTGTTTCATAAGATAAATATACAAATGGAAAAATCAGCAAAATGTGACATACCCAAGATGCCACAGAACCTCAAAGGAATGTACCCAATCCAAACAGACATCATTTGCAAAGGTCTTCTCAGGAAATAATTTTTAGCATCCTACTTGAAGGATGAAGAGGCAGAGGACTAAACAGGGGTCAAACGTAACCAGGAAAGTTTTGCAGATATGGGTAACACAAATCTGCATTATCTAGTGCAGAGTTTAAGCACTACCTGCCAATAACCTGGATGGTCACAATATCCCGAAAAGGAAGAATCTGGAACAGAGGGATGAGTCTAAGCCTCTGTACAATCACCACTCCAGCAAAGACTGACTTCCATTCGACTGTGCTCTTTCAGAAATAAAAAAGCTTTCATCACCTGCTAGTCTAGCACTAGTTTTCAAATTCGATTTTAAAGTTATATTTTAAATACTACACAGGTGTATTAAATACAATCTTCCTTAAAGTCAGACCCCTCTCTTCCTTTTGAAATTCTTTTTTATTAGCAACTTTCCTGGGAGGGACTGTCCTTCTCTGTGCTCAGAATGCTTTAGTTACTTGGCTTTGCTGATCTCTAATTCCACCAACCAGTATCCTTCACTTCCCTCTGTACACCAACAGCACTATCTAAATCACTTTTGTTTCACTCTTAGCAACTTTCCTTTTAATAAGTTTCTTTGTTGCTAAACTTCTATAAAGGCTTTGATCTTTCTATGCCAAATATAATCGTCCTCCCCCACTTTGAACTTTTTTTAAATCTTGTGATATCTTTAAAATTACAGAAAAGTTGAAAAACCAGTACAAGTCTTTCCCTAGGAAATCTTTCATAAATCCAGATTTAGATGTAGCTGGTCAGGGCTTTAGTGATCTAGAGCCCTAGGATCTAGATCCCTATCTCTAGATCTAGATCCCTAATCAGTTCAAGTGAGGTGTGAATATCTGAGACCCTGGGACAAATACTCTCAATCCTACTTATAATAATTACTTAGAAAGTTTTGCAATGTTTATCTTAAATTCCAGGTTGCACATCTCTCTTATTATTCAGCCCCAAAATTCTGCTGTTTTGGTGGTTGTTGTTGTTGTTGTTTTAGATTTTATGTTCTACAGTACACTGTCACCGACTTCAGACACACCAGAAGAAGGCACTGGATCTCATTACAGATGGTTGTGAGCCACCATGTGGTTGCTGGGAACTGAACTCAGAACCTCTGGAAGAACAGTCAGTGCTCTAACTGCTGAGCCATCTCTCCAGGCCCCAAATTCTTATCTAATGTATATGACATAGATCCAGGCATCTATATTTCATAACTTCAGTGTACAACCTGAATTGAAGCCACTTGTCCTAAATTACTGGACCCTTCTAACCTAACGGGCTCTCCATTTCCTCTAAACAAGACAAGTAACAGTTGTCCAGTATGATAATGAGACAATGAAATAGTCAACACAAAACACTGATTTCTGTGAATACAGAGTTCTACAGCACTTAAAATGCTAACTGCAAATTAACTGCTAAATTCATTGCAACTGGCATGAGGACAAGTGAATGCCCATTTCTTCTCGATACTTTTCTAAAAGCATTCTTTCTACATGTCCTCCCTAGGACTTACTGCTCTCCAATTCCTAGCCATCAAGGGGACATTTAAAAGGGGCAGAGGGTTCAGTGTTAGGTTGAAGTCATGATAGAAATTGCCAAGTCTTTAGAGAGTGTGATTAAGCATCCTGTGATTAATTCAGCAGATCTTGCAGCTGAGCCTGAAGGACAGGGAGTCCCCAGTCTATGGGGACAGAAACAGCTTTGTATAGGGACAGTCTAAAGTGTGGCTAGTTAAGCCTAAGCTGCTTATTTCAGAACAATGAGTGATCACAGCTGAGTAGCAGCTGGACTCCTCAGAAGAGTTCTCTAAGAATCATCTGGTTTCAAACTGTTGCTCCTAAGATTGAGAGGAAAGCCCTCAACAAAACCAAGACAGTGGCCATATTGCCATTAAAATTCAAGCAAGAGGAAACCAGACATTTAAAAAAAAAAAAAAAAAAAAAGATACTGGCTTCCAACACACAAACCTTCCTCCAACCCCAAGGAGTTCAGTCTGTTAAACAGAGACTAAAGGCTAAAGGCTCATCTTATCATTTTTTTCTCTGTTGAAGGCAGGTTCTCTGAGTGATTTAAAAGGGTAGAATTTACATATAAAATATGCTAAACTGAATTACTGCCTTCTTTGAATTAGAAAGAAATACAAAGAAAACTAATCCTGTCTCCTTCTAAACCAATTAGCCTCTTGGCATCTTTGCCCAAAAATGTCACTCACTTGAGTACCTAGATTTCCAACCCCTTTACAGCTTTGGGCTCTCCCAATCACTGTATCAAAACATCACTCTTCTGGCCTCAGTCTCCCCGCGACCTCCTCCCTTCTATCTCCTGTCATGTTCCCACATGATAGAACTGAAGAATTGGTTACTTAAATTCCCAAATTCACTAACATTGTGCATAAAATACTCTAAGGCTGAAGCATTTCAAAAGTGAAATTGTACTCACAAGGGTCTGATGTTGCTGTTGATATGTTTTTGTTTTTGAGACAGAGTTTCCCTGGACAGCCCTGCCTGGTCTGGAATTCCCTGGGTAACCAAACGATTCTTGAACTCAAAAAGACCTGCCTGCCAATTCTTCCTGAGTGCTATATTAAAGGCATGACCACCATACCTAGCTGTATAAACTACTTTTTAACTGACTTTTCCATGACACAAGTTTGTGACAAACTATCATTAAATTTTTCATTCATTAATGACGTGACAGGTTTGTTCAAATGCGTGCTGCAAATACTCCCTGAACAAGCGTGAGGACCTGAGTATAATTGCCAGATGGAGCATGGTGCTGTATTATTGTAATCCCAGCTCTGGCAAAGCCAAGACACAGAAATCTCTGGTGTTTGCTGGCCATCCAGAAAACTCACTCTGGAACAGGGAGTCTTACAGTATTCATCCTAACCCTCTAAGTAAGCCCTGCATACAGTAAACTTTGAGAACCACTAAACCACAATGGTGTTTACAAATGCTTATGGTAAAATGACCAGAAAGTGGAGGTTTTTAAATAGATTTGGTTGGACCAAAGAATTGCAAAGGGCTACCATTCCAGCTAATGAGCTGCTGGCATTCTGCAAATAGATTTGATAACTTCTCTCAAGGGCATTCTGTATCAGGATAGATGTTAAATGAACTCATTTAGATGGGCTGGCTGAACTATGAGATTCCGAGACCAAATAATTAAGGAATCTTCGAACTAAATTATGCTTCAGAGACAAAAAAAAGAGCTACCTGGGAAGACCCCTATGAGGATAGAAGGGAGCGGTGGGCCCATCCTTCCCTCCAGGCAGCACTGGCATTCCTGGCCCTTTTGACAGATCTAGTGACCTCACAGAGAGCCTGTGAGACTGTATACATACCAGAGGTCCAACTTAGTTTTCATTTCAAACAAAGTGAATAAATCTAGTGAATTTTTGCTGCAAATTCCTATGGTTAGCCATAAGACACTTCACTAGCAGACACTAAATCTAGTGGTTTGGATGATAAAGACTTCATTATGGCAAATTATCTGTTATTCAAAAAATCCTAGAAAATTAAGACTGCACAGAAGGTCTAAGTATTTGAAATTTTACACATAAAAATATGCAACACTATAAACAAATGGCTTAAAATAGTTACTTGATAAAAGAAGATTGCTGTTTGGAAGACAGCTGTAATAATGCCCCTTATGTTCTTTCCTTGGAGTTATAAGTTAATTCTGCTTGGCAAGAAAAGCAGTGATTACACTCACTTCCCAGCATTTAAATAAAATGCCTTCTCAAAACAGTATTTTTAAACAGATTTGGTGTTTATCCACACTTTGTATGACAACCTACAACTTTATAAAGACATATCAACATTTAAACAGATAGGCACATTTCCAGGTACTTGTTTGTCCATGTTGTTGTCTGTGTGTCAAATATGTGCATGTGTATGTTTCTGAAGGTTGCCTGAATTGACCCAACCATCATGTATTTATAATAAAAATTATAATTATAGTAGCAGACTAAAGTATTTGAGAATCAACAATTTAAGGAATTTCAATAATTCTCTTAACTTTAAATATCATCTATGTACTGATGACTCCTAATTTATGTCCCCAACATAGACATTTCTCATACAATGCCAGTTATGAGTCATTCTAAGAGGAGCAATATCAAATCCCTAACATTCCCTAAACCCCTCTTCCAAAGGTGGCCCTTAAAACATAGAAGATAAGCCTATCATTCCAGATTCTTCTCTTAGCATCATGTTATTACCATCAGAAGACTCTATCCTCAAATTGCCAAAATGCATCATCATTCATTACTCCCTCTGTGATCACCATCATCTTCTTCAGAAGCCTCCTGATATTGCCCCCTCTTCCACCTTTGCTCCCATGCAGAAGACTGTCCACACAGTAGGTGTAATTAAAAAGTATCTATCAGAATCTTCTGGTCTGACACTGGCTATAAACTCTAGAAAGGCTCTCTATGATTTTACCATATCATTCTTCTAGAGCTGCCTAAAATTCCAACCACTCCCTTACTTACTTATTTCATTCCAGCCCTCACCTAGCCCATACTACTATTCATCCAACATGCTACAAAAAGAGTTGAGTTTCTTGCAGAAAGATTCCTTTCCATAAGCCTACATTACTTTCTCTTTGCCTAACTTGTGTCACTAACAATGTCAAGCCATCTCATGAACACACCAACACTAGCATCTGTATTGTCCAGGTTCTTGGCAAATAGGTGCCACACTATAACTGAGATAATTGAAGAGAGTAACAAAAGATTATTGTCAAGGAAGTAAGAATGATTAAAAAACAACCAAAAGAGAAAATGATGTTCCTGGGGTAGTAATAGCAGGGCTATAGCCAGCATCCGTCCTAAAGGGACATGTTGAAAGGAAGGTAGTGGAAAGTAGAAAAAGATTACGGTAATGAGGGCACTCATGAGCTGAAGTACCAGCTAAAGAAAGGAGCTGAAACTCACATCTCCTTGCCTCAGATCTCTTTCCAGGAGACCTCTTAAGATAATGAGGAGAGACCAGACGGTGCAAGAGTGTTGGGTAGATCTGGAGGCAAAAATTTATGTGCAATGCACTACCCACTCGTTCTCTTTCTTTTCCATCACATGTATCACTGGCTGACCTCTTATTCTTTTTTTTTTCTCCCATTTCTTCCACATTAAAATGTTAACACAGAGAGCAATGACTTTTGTCTTCTTGCTTTTGTGGTCTCCCTAACATTTAACACGGGACCTAGCACATATCTGGCATGTAAATAGAACGTATTGAATGAGTCAATGTAGATAGAATGGCAGTTTCCTTTCGAATGCGGTTTTAAACATGATGTATAAACAATGCTTCCCTCAGAACAGCTCCTCTGGCTTTGGGTAGGAGAAAAGATAATTATGAGCTGATTCATGATCTTGGATAGCATAGCTACCTCTGATTTTGTCTTTAAAACTGAATAAAAAAAGACATAATGTATATGCTACACTACAAAAGGCAAGAGAATATTAAATATTTTAATATCCACCCTATCTACTTGTTTTCACCATGAATAAATGAACCAAGGCCTCTCACAGAACACTTCGTGCCCTGAGCAAGGAGTTCACTAAAGATAAGTTCGGTCGGTGAAGAAGAGACATTATTAGATCTGCCAATTTCTCTACTTTGTAAACTATGCGTGACATTTGCTTGCTCACTGTGCACGGCAATCAGAACAGTGTCACATATTCTGCTACATTTTCTCAGGCTGTTTGAAGCTAATGCAGTCAGAGGAAAAGATAAAACAGAACAAGGGGAAAGGTCTAATTTATGTTTTACTTGTGCAAAGTGAGCAATTAACATGGGTGGAGAATCTATTAGGAAGTAATATATTTGCTGATTGTAATAGCAATCAGGTAACATAAGGAAAACAAAGAAAACTCTAGAACTGTATTAGAAAGAAAGGCTCTTTCATGCCCATTCCCAGTTCCATATGACAAAAATCTCGGTCACTCTTGATGCCTGCCCACCTACTGTCGTGATCTTAAATAGAAAGAGTGTGAACAGGGTGAGAGAGCAAGCTGGTAGACTGAGTAATATCAGACTCATGGCACTTACACTCGCCCCACACTAGGAACTTCCCTCTACACACTCTAGATACAGCCCTACATTACTTTTTCATCCAGTGACATCTGTTTCCCACTAAAAGAAATCTGTCCAATTTACAAAGCTATGACTACAACCCCTGAAAGTGACGTCCAGAGTCCTAGAAGAAAAGTGTTTGGCACAGGGACCTTATCAGTACACCACCTACTCGGGGTCAGACTTAGTATAATGAACTTTGAAGTCAGTACAATGGGCATAATGGAGATTTACAGAAAAAAACATGACTTGGAGTGTGGCTCGGTAGTGGAGGGCTTTCTTTCTTTCCCAAGTAGATTCAATCTCCAGCAGAAAGAGGCAGAGGTGGAAGGCAGAGCATTAAATGCAAAACAAAACAAATTTAAATAATTTATCCAGGAGAATCACTAATAGTTTTAGATAATTACTAAACTAGGCATGCTTCTCCTACTTCTGTAATTCTGGTCATCCTCTATTAGCAATGGTAAAGTTTCCTCCATGCCCACTTGATGCTGATTCCAGATACTCTGAGTGAGTGCTCTCTGTTTCTACATTGACCACTCATCCTCTGGATGAGGAGGCTCACATGGAAACAACAGGAGCAGTAGGAAGCCCCTGCAGAAAATAAACTCTATTAGTGAGGTAAACACCACACAGTTAAGTATTCACAATCA